>PVLC010000672.1:105307-143655 GCA_004027655.1 Graphiurus murinus
TCCTCCTCCTCCTCTTCGTCTTCTTCTTCTTCTTCTTCTTCTTCTTCTTCTTCTTCTTCTTCTTCTTCTTCTTCTTCTCTCTCTCTCCCCCTCTCCCTCTCCCTCTCCCTCTCCCTCTCCCTATCAGTACAAGAAGAAGAAGAAGAAGAAGAAGAAGAAGAAGAAGAAGAAGAAGAAGAAGAAGAAGAAGTCAATCTATGGATCAGAAAGTGGACCCTCACCATACACGGAATCTGCACAGTGCCTTCACCTCAAATTTCTCAACCTTCACAATGGTGACAAATAAATGTTTGTTTGTTTAGGTCTCTCCACCTATGGTAGCTTGTGATAGCAGCCTGAAACAAACTAAAACAGGTATGCATGATGAAACACTCCATGAGACTGTTTTCATCTGAGGAGACAACTCGCAGGCCTGAAGCAGAATTGGGGGATGGGAGGAATCTACTTTTTTCTACCTTAACCTTTCCCTTGGATTTCACAGAAGGACACTTATTATCCATCTTCAGGCCCATATATAAACAAGCATGCATATACTTATATGAATGTATGCAAAGATTCATATAAACTTTCACTCAAACACATATGACACCTATCTGCAGATGTGCAGAGACACACACATTCTGATAGACTTTTAGAAAGCCTACTATAGGAAAACAATAACCTCGTGTTTTCTCATTCATGACTTGAATCTCTCTCCTACTAGACTCTGGGCATCTGATACTAAGCCTGTCTTTCACCAGAAACATTTATCTATATCTCTAGACTGTTATTAAACAGTGTTTAACAGTTAGCTCTTGCAATATAGTAAACCAATTCAAAATACAGAGGCTTAAATAACAACCAATCCATAGCTCACTATCTGAAAGCCAGAAGTTTGTGCTGGGCTCAGCTGAGCAGTTCTTCTGTACTTGGCTAGGCTCACTCACCTGCCTACCATCAGCTGCAAGTTCAGAAAGGGGGCTGGTCTAAGATAACCTAGGCTGGGTGTCATGTCTCACTCTACATGGTGCCTTGTCCTCCAGCAGGTTGGTCTGAGCTTGTTGACATGCAGTTCCTGAGGTTCTAAGAGAAACAGAACTGACACTCAAAGGCTTTAGAGCCCCGCACTCATAGATGCATGCTGTTTTCTTTGCTGCATTCCATTAGCCACAGCAAGCTCCATGGCCAGCTTAGATGTGTAAAGTAGAGAAAGAAATGCCCTTCTTGATGGGAATATTGACAAAGTCACATTGGAAAGAAAGGGAAAGGGAAAGGAATAGAGGGAGGGAGAGAGGGAGAGGGGGAGAGAGGGAGAGGGATAGGGGGAGAGGGAGAGGGAGAAGGAGAGGGAGAGGGAGAGGGAGTGTGTGACTTAAGGACATTTTCTTTTCAAATAATCAATCACAGAATATACTGGTCCCAGTGAAGACTGGGCTTGAGAATCATCAAGATTCTCAACTGAGCAAATCAGGGCCTGGCCTACCCATGGCGGTCCCTACACCTTCCACCCCTTCTTTGCTGCAGGAACCTCGCTTTTTCCCCGAAACATGAGAAAACCATTTTTGCTGTTAGGTTTTTTACTGACAGTTGAGAATACGTTTTTACCCATTTATGGGTGCAAATTAATGAGATGACAACAGACTGAAACCAATGACAACTGCTAATCTGTAAGCAAAAACAAGGGATGAGGAGCCGAGAGCAGTACAGCTGTTTTATTTTAATTGAGGAATGATTTTATGTTAGAAACACTCAATATTCACAGCAAATTAAAAATAATGAAGTGAATTGATACCAATGATACTTTTTTTTTTTTGCTTACTATCCCTTTGTAAATCTATTTCTTCACACAAATTGACAGGTCTAATTGATACATATGCTATTATTCCTCATTAGTAGACTGAATAAAATAATTCTTGATTAAATTTATTGCAATTTACCAATCCAGCATAATGTTTGCAAGCTATAAAAGTCAATCAACAGGAAACCAGGGGGAAGCCAATGACATTATTTCATTTTATAGAACACATTAAGTAGCCTCCCCACCCTAGTGAAGGGAAAGCCATCAGAAGACCCCCAAGTGGGCAACTCACAAGGAAGAGGGAGCTCTGACTCCATACTGGTTTCCACAGATATCATAAAGGGTTCGAAACCATCTCCCCCCATGAAACTGTCCTGGGCTCAATCCATCCCTGTTCTCCTTATGCAGGCCCAGCCTCAGTCGGGCCTTTGTTCATTGGTGACTTTAACCTTCAGTGAACTTCAGGGCCTGGGGCTGGCAATGAAACCCATCACCCACACTCATCACTCCATGCTGACATCAGGAGAGAGGCTGCCTGGAGAGAGGGCAGGAGAAGGAAACATATCATGGCCCTCCAGAGGACCTGAGGCCACCTATCCTATGACAGCCACATCAATGGGAATCCTGAGTCCAATTTTCTCTCGTGAAGTAAGATCTTCATGGACTGTCTGCTTCACCAGTGTCTCAGATACCACACCCTGGCAGTATAATTGCTATTCCAGCTTGGTAGCTATGTTCCGTTTGGCCCACCAGGATTTTAAAAAGTGTATGAATTAGTGCCAGCCTTTAAAAACTTGGATTTGGCACATAAAGCTCTGTTTTCCAGGTTTCTCGTGGAGAACAGTAACACCTGGCCCCATGGACTCCTTTCTGCATGTATCTGATCCAAGGCTGCACCTTTTGATTGGGAGTGTGTCTTACATTCCCACTGTCTTGCACTCTGCCCCCTTCACTCTTGTCTGTCACCTGCCTGCCCTCGAAGGTACCTAAGTCTGTGCCTCTTGTAGAAGATGATCTTTGAGTGTTCAGGGATGTTGTCTTTTGTAGGTTCCAGGTTGCCTCCAGGCAAGTATGCCCTCTGGGCTGGGCCACGCTAGGGGGTGTTTAGCTCATACTATGGCAGAGCTGCAGCCACATTCTAAATGACACCAGATGTGCTCAGGTACTCTCTGTGGCTTCTCTTCTGTGCTGGAAGCTCTCACCCTCCTTGCCTTGTTCCCCATCCAAGCCATTGAGAATTTTACCCTCCAGATTTCCCATACCCTCTGTCAATCACAGCATCTGTGTTTCCCATTACACAGGGCCCTGCTCACCAGCTGTGAGCTATGAGTGTCCACTTTTCTACAAGGTGATGATGATGGAGGAGGCCCTTCTGGACTCCCGGCTTCCCAAAGTCTCTGCTAAGACTAGTTCCATGACAAGGATAGAGACAAGGGTAGTTATTTTGACCAGATGTATATTCAAGGAACCATTTCCAACCAGACATGCAAAGCAAAGGGTAGCCTCTGGAATGTAATAGGTACTTAGTAAATGGACCTCATTTGAACTTGGATCCTACAACCACCTTCCCAATCATCCCCCTTAGTTTCTTATCTCTTTCAGTAGAGAATTATTTTCTTAGGCCCCCCACATCTTTTAGGAACTGTATATACATCTCTCCTAGAAATTTTCAGAGCAAATGGCTGAACTGAAAATAGATGCTGCAATTGATCAAGGAAGCTTGTCCAGACATGAGTATCCTGGCTGTGTACCACTTCGGGGCACTTGCTCCTGAATCTCTCATCATGAGAGCGGCTAGTAAGTATGCAGGCCCAATGCCAGGCACTGCCCACCTATCTTATCTGTTCTCAACAGCACCTTTGATTGTCCTGTTATCATTATCCCCTGGTGGAGGGGGAATGCCTAACTAGAATTTATGAACTATGTACTTCAAGCTGATATCATCATGCCCCAATATTTCTGGAGGAAAAAAAACCCAACAATTCATCAGCAAATATTTATCAATCAGTCAGTAGAATGCAATACCTTTGGCATAGTGATAGAAAATTTATATAATACACTATCCTTGTCCTTCAAGAACTTATCATCTATTTAGAGCAGTAAGTCTTAATGTGACACTGCGGTCTGGATATGATTTGTCCACACAAAACTCATGTTGAAATTTAATTGCCAGTGGAATGGTATTGGGAGGTGATAAGAACCTCAAGCAGCACTGTAACATGGAGGCAGAGCCCTCGTGAATGGATTAATGCTGTTTTGTGGGGGTGAATGACTGTCTGCTCTCTCAGGGCAGGATTAACTACTACGAGAGTAGATTGTTATAGAACAAGTGCACCCTGCATACTTGTCTCTTCATGCACCTGATTCTGCCTCCCACTTACCAAACATGAGTCAGAGCATGAGGCCTTCACCAGACGCCAAACAGAGGCCAGCTCCATACTCCTGGAACTCCAGCACTGTGAGTCAAAATAAACTTCTTTTCTTCATAAATTACTCAACTTTGGATGTTCTATTATAGCAACAGAAAATGAACTGAGACAACTGGCGATATATTGAGTACAAAACAGTTTCAATGATGAAAAAGGAGAAGGTTGGAGCAATAAGCCAACGTCCCTGAAAGAGCTAAGGCATTATTAGTGAGACCTTCAAGGATGGATGGATGGAAGCCTCCTTCCTTTCCACATGTCTGGCACTCTCGCTGCTCTTCCATGCCCTTCAGTCCCTCATCCTTTCCCACTCATTATTGGAAGGATGCTCATGGGTTATCAGGTTGGTCCCATGTGGTTCTGGCAGGTAAGAACAGATATTTTATGTAAGCTATTGGAAAATAGATTTGAGTTTAACAAAAAAGAAGGAAGAACTTTCCCAGAGATAGAACTGTTTAGATAGACATTTGTGAGTTTTCCATCACTATAAATTTCAAAATGTCTGATAATGTTTGAGAGACTGGAGAGGAGGTTCAAGCATACTTCAAGTTTCCTTCTCCTGTAGTCCTGGAATTCTGGGGTTCTGTGAGCCATGGGAGGAAGAGAAATCATCCCAGTGGTTAAACCACAAAATGTAGGACTGGTAAAGAAGCAGCCCTACATAAAGAAGTAGCTCTAGGCACACTATACCATGCACACAACCAAATACAATTGAAGCAGAGTAAGATAAAGTTTCAAGGCAAGAAGAACCACTCAAATGTATGGGCCCAGGATATGCATGGAAGCATGCCAACTCCTTTGCAAAGTCCTGAACACTCCCAGGACCTGTAAACATGTTCTCAGAAGTCCAATCCATTGGAATATGCCTCAGTACTGGAAATCTAACTTCTAACAGACACTCCACCTAGAAGTTCCACAAGAAAATATACAAATAATATCTCATCACTTCCCACCCACAAACTTCTCTTTCTCTTCCTCATTCCCAGTTCCAGGGAAGATTAAATCATATAAATTTGAATTTCAAACCTGGGAGATACTATCTTCCTTCAGTCTACCACTCCTAACCCACCCCTGCTTCCCATCCTCCACGATGCCCTCACTATTCCCTGACTTAGTCTTCCTATGCATGTCCCCATGCATGGACATAGTTCAAGCCATTAGTGCTCAATCCTAAGTGCCACATACACAGGAGACTGCATTTGCATTTGTCTTCTTCACCATTGTAGCTTCAGCCCTCAGCCAAATGTCTGGCATAGGATAATCACAATAATAATACTAACAATAGTGTGGTTCCTTCCATCAGACACTTCATGTGCTGGCACTCATGATAAATGTCTCAGGTGCATGATTCTCACATAGAAATTCTGTGGAGTGAATATTATTATCGTTATTTACAAATGTGGAGAATGGGGCCCAGAGCAGCCTTGCCCTGGTCACACAGCTAGGAGGTCCCAAAGCCAGCACTGGTGTGACACTGCTTCATCTGTCCCCAAAGTCTGGGTTCTTAATCTTCAAGTTGGGTTGTCTCCACGGAAGCTTAGTGGATATTTGCTGATGAAATGAACATACGAGAGCAAAGTCTCTTCAGACTCCTTGTCCCCAACTGGGCTCCTTCCAAGTCATTCTTCATGCCATAGCCATTACATAGGTTCTCAGGCATGAAGCTATTTTTATCATACCTGCTTAAAATCCTCAGTGGTTCCCAAACCTTGAGCCTGACTCTCAAGATGTAGCCCTTTCCTTCCTCCTTCTCCATTGTATCCACTTTTCACCCTCCCATAAACCACACCAAACTACTTTTATGTTCTTGGAATGCTGCTGCATGTAGCTTACTTCAGGCCATTGCACAAGCTAGTCCCTCTGCCATGAGCTCCTGTTTCCTCTGCCTCACCAGATCCAAAGCTCTCAATCCAGATGTCCCTTCCTCACACCCCATCCTATGATCCTAATAGAGGCACCCATGTCTACTTCTGCCTCCCCCTGCACTTGTCTAGCAGGACCATGGTGGTCAGGTACTTTTGTTCTCTGCTTCAGAAAACTGTCATTTCCTTGAGCTACATCAAGCATTTTGTTCCCCTTTGGCTCCTCATCAGCCAGCATGGTGACTTGCCCATAAATGCCAGTACCTCTATCAACACCATTTTTTTTTAGTGAGTTGACTTAATAAAGTTATTAGTTAACAAAGACAACATATATAGTTTAAGTGGGCTGCAGAAATCTAAAATCAGAAAAAAAAATTTCATGACAATTGATAAAGTGGTAGCATAGATGAGTAATTTTAATCGTTGGTGTGTTTTGGAATCACTTGGTGAGCTTATTAAAGCACAGATCATTGGACCCCACACCCAGAGCCCCAGAGTTGTTGACTCAGTAGATCCATGAAAGGGAGTAGGGAGGTGGGGTCTGAAAATATGCATTTTAATAAGTTTTCAGGTGATGCTCCTATTACTGGTCCAGGAACCTTACTCTGAGAGTCATTCTTCTAGAAGATCCTGAAATACTTCATCAAAGAACAGTAGTACTGTCTCAGCCAGCATCCCATTGCTGTGATCTAAATGCCTGACAAGGAAAACTTAAAGGAAAAAAAGGTTTATTGAAACTCACAATTTCAAAGATTTCGGTCCATAGAGCCAGTTTCAAAGCATAAATGGTGGCAGTAGTGGGACACATGGAGGGACATGGCTTTTACATCATGGAGACCAGAAGCAGAGAGAGAACAGGGCAGGAGATGAGGGGCATATATTTGGTCCCTAAGGCCACACCTCTAGTAAGCTGCCTCCTCCAATCACAACCTACCCAGTAAATCCAAATTATTAACCACACAACAGATTTATCCACGGATGAGATTATAACCCTCCTGATTCAATTATTTCACCTCTAAACTTTTTTACATTGGCAATATATGAGCTTTTTCCAGGTACGTCCTATCCAAACCGTAAGAAGTACCTAGTAAAACTAGGATGAAATGCAAGAAGAAAGATGAAAACACAGCCTTCTATTCTTCCTCAAGTTTCTAATTCACTAAATCTTCATGTAAAGTGTAAGACTTGGACAAAAGTAGTTTGAAGGGCAGCCATACCCCATCCGATGTCAACATTCATGTGAAATTCCAGCCAATTGCTGAGGGAATCTGGCTTCCCTTGGACATACTGGTTGAGAGGAGCCGGATTCGACCTCTGGCATCAGAACTCCAAGCACAGAGCACAGGGGCAGTTGGTCACCAAAACCTGAGTAACTGGCATTGCAAACAAGGATGACCCCTCCTGTCCATAGACGCAGCTCCTGCAAACCTATGGCATTCTCCAAACAGCCAGAACAGGGAAGAAACAAACAGATTAATCTTTGAAATTTGATACCCATTCCAGACACAAGTAGCAACAAACTTAGCGACAAAGCTGTCAAAATATGTTCCACAGCCTCATTGGCAAGAGATCTGGACACACGAAGGAAATTCAGCAAAACCAAATCAGTTGCCAAACTGGGAGGTTTGACAGTGTGTTCAGGAATACATTTAGATCAAAACAGGAACACGTCCAAAGGAGCAAGTGTCTCCATAAATTATTACGGGATGATTAGAAATAATTAGTCAGTGATTTCAAAATATTATATATATTTTTCAGTGGTATTGAGGGGACTTGTTATATAACGTGGGATTTTATTTTTACATTGGGCTTTTTTTTTCTTCTTCTTCTTCTTCTTACTGCTCTCCAGCAGTTTTTAGCAATGGGGGCCACAGATGTACTATTCTACCATGCAAATCACTGGGGCTTAAAAGAATATGTCTTCAGGCAGCAGGATTCCTTTGCAAAGCTTTAATGGGAGGGAAATGGCAGGGAAAGAGATTCTTACTATTTCCCAGACCTCATTTGTGGGGGGTTGGTCTCTAGTTGTTGCTCATAAGTTAGAGTTTGGTATCAAAGGAGTGAGAGCATTTACATTTCCAAAGGCTCCTGCCATGGTTTGTGCTGTAGTGTAGTTTGGTTTGGAATATCTCCCAAAGGCTGCCTTGCTAAAGGCTTCGTCCTCAGTTTGGTGTAATCGAGAGGTGGTAGAATCTTTGGAGCGTGAGCTCTGGTGGAAGGAAATTAGGTCTTTGAAGAGGATATAGGTACCTGGGCCCCACTCCTCCCTTCTCCCCCTTACACACACATGAGCGCTCTCTCTCTCTCTCTCTCTCTCTCTTACACACACACACACACACACCATCTTGCAATGGCGTGCTTTCTATTCGCTTCCCCAATATCCTGAGGTGAATAGTGTCCCTTTGCCACATGCTCCCGCCAAGATGAATTATGACAACGGAGAGCCAAAGCAATAGGGTGGAGTGGCCATGGACAGAAATTTCTTCAACTATGAGCCAAAATGTACCTTTTTTAAAATTAAGTTGATATTCTCAAATATTTGTTACAGTGATAGAGAGGGGTTAATATAGTTTGGATATGTTTGGAGCAACCTCAAAGGTTCATGTTTGGCCCTTAGTGTGGTAAAAGACTGAACTTAGTGGAAGGTGGTTAGATAATTGGGGCACCACACTAAGAAAAATTAATATTGTTCTTGCCCACAAGAATCTGATTAGTTCACATGGGAGTGGCTTGTTATGAAAAAAAGTATTCTGATCCCTGAGTTCCTCTGGCTTCCTTTCTTGTTGTGTGATCTCTCCCTCTTGCATAAACTCTCACCTTGATACCATCCACCATGGTGTTATGTAGCCAGAAAGTCCTCACCAGAGCCAAGCAGATGTTGGTATCATGCTCTTGAATCTTCAGAACTGTGAGCTAAATAAACCCCTTTTCTTTGTATAATACCCAGCCTCAGGTATTTTGTTATAGTAATAGTGTTTCAGGAAAACTAGATCCCTGAAGTCAGGAGACAGAAATTAGAGTTGGAAGCAGGTTTCTTTATTCACAAGTGAAGGCTCAGCAAGCAATACTTCAGGTCTGAGCACCGATTACTGAAGATACAAGCTCTTTTATACATTTTTTGTCATTTAAAGTTGAGAGGAGAAGGGAGGGGTAGTCATAAGATAGGTATTTCCTAGCATAAGCATAATGACAGCAGCTGACCAAGTAATTAATCATTAAATTAATCATTATATTCATCACTATATTGTTTTTCTTTTCATCACTGCTTCGTTTATATTTGAGAAAGCCTGTGCTGGGTCATACCCTGAGCTGATTAGGGTGACTCTGCCTTGTTTATGTCTGAGTGAGCCTTGTGCCATCATATCTTTTGAACTTCCGGCTTGCTTACATCTGAACGGGAAACTGTGAAGATTTATTCTTTTCATTTTGCTTTTAGCCAAAAATACTTTAAAGGACAAAGCCAGGGGTCATGCCTCAACAGAAAATGGACTAATACAGCTTCTAAAGGTAGTTGGGCTAGCTCCCACTTCTGCTGAGGCCACAGAGTCTGAGGGACACGATGAAGTTAATGTAGAATCCCAACCAGAGCCAAGGCTGAACTCCCAAGCCGCTTTCTTCAGTCAGAAGATACGAGGAACCAGAATGCTCCGATGACCTTTCTGAAGAAACTTCATTCCTTGAAAAGCTCTGTGATCCACATCTGTTCCCAGTGTTCTGCCACGCATGACAAGAGTTCTCGTTGGGAAACAGAGGGACACTTCATGTGCTCTGCTCCTCTGGCCAACCCCAGAGTCTCCCCAGAGGCCTGAAATGGCAACCCCAAACCGAAGAGCCCCAGGGCTTGACAATGCTCCTTCAAGCCTTAGAATTCTGGGATGACAGGCCCTGAAAGACCCACTCTCCTCACTTTATAAAAGGAAGTGAGAGCTAAGCACTGCTTTCCTTGCAGAGCAGGGAGAAAAATCCCAGTTTCCCAAGCTTTGGGAGCCCTGCGGAACACAGGGGACCGACTAAACAGCACATCCCACCTCACTGACCTCCTCCCTGGCCCTGCTTATTTCCATGTCCTCGTCAAGAGTTACAACCTAACATCCTGCTAAGGAATATTAACTTTTAAGTTGCCATTAAACCAAATAATTATATTTATCAAATCATTTCAGCCCCAGAGCACTGGCTAAGCATATGTATGCGTTAGCTTAAGAAGCGAGCATGTGCACCTGCTATGAAGGGTGCTTTCCACAATGGGACGTGAGGAAAATACTTGAATTCAGTTTCCCTGTTCTAAAGCCCCGTTTGGGAGGGGGGAAAAGAAGAAGGGGAAGGAAGGAGGAAAGGCAAGGCTTCCAACAGAGGAGCAGGCCTTTACCGTTACGGCCTCTTACAAGATGATCCTGAGCTATGTTCCCTGTCTCTGAGGAAGGCACCAGCATATAAAATGGTAGTGAATTTGCATTACTTCCAATCCATCATTCTCTGGGTACGCAGGAAAAACCAGGGGACCCGCAGCAACAAAGCTCAGCCTTCGTGTTGACAGATTCTTATTTAAGTGACTATGAATACAACAATTCCACAAATAATTTGTCAAGTGTGTGGCTGAACTGGCTCTGAACCCTGATAAATACCGACTTTCCTTCCGCTACAAAAAGCAGCGTGTTTCATGCGCGGACACCGTGGAGCAGGCTCAAGGATTTAACAATCAATGCTACTGTATTTCTCTCTTCTTCGTGGTTTAACAAAACAAAACAAGGAAACAACTTTGAAGAGTGGCCTGTTCCTCTTGGGGTTGAGGACCTGGGGTGGCGATGCTCTGGGATTCTCTGTCATACACTGCAGGCTGATGGTCCCTTTGCAAATGGCACCGATGGTCCTCTGCCCACAGATGCCGCTGCTTCCTCTTCAGATGCTCCAGTTGGGTTCCCTTGAGCCTCAGGTTCCCCAGGCAACTGGCCTTCATGCTGCACGTGGACGCCAGTGGCCCGGGCCTGGAGGCCGAGGTGACCACGCAGGGCAGCCAGCCCTGCACGGGGACCTTGCCAGGAGACCCGTGGTTCAAGATGTGCCAGGGAGACAAGTTCCCTTGAACAAAACGTAAATCTAATCATCTTTGAGGACTGCAATATACACCTAAATGTCTCTTGCAGATGTAATTTAGTATGTATTATTAATTTATTTTTCATAAAGCTCCCCAGCTCCTGAGAGGGTGAGTGAGAGCACGGAGCCTCACAGATGATAAGGCTCGTTTGTCAGGGGAAGGCGGGTGCAGGCATAAAAACAATTTCCCTTCTTCAGACCCCATCCAGGAGAATGCACAGACTCTTCTCGGGGAAAGAAGCCTCCTGCAAACTAGATTATTCCAGACGTTTTAATAAAGTGCCGACCTCTAATGGGACGTGAACACTCCCGCCCGATTTGCAAAGTGGAGCAGTGACTTATGCGGAGGCTGGATGGAGGGGCATCAGAAGGGGCGCCTACATGTCAATTATACTGACACTTTGAACTTGGGGATGGTGATGCCTCTGAAAATCATTAAGAAATAATTAACTCATTCCAACATAAAATGCTAATTATTTATTGTTTATAAAGCAATTTTAAATAATGCAAAAACTCGTGCAGTTGGGCTATCATGATTTTCCAGTCATTACCTTAACCAGAATTTGCATTTTGGGACTCTAGCCAGTGACTTACATGCGGTCCTTAAGTCATTTTTCAAACACCCTGTCCCATCTTAATCTATTCATCATTAATCACATTTGGTCACTTTACATAGAGAACACTATTCAGATGAAAGATAAAAGAAATACATTAATAAAATGAAAGCAAGTTGGAATACTTGAAAACATAAGGTAGGGGATGAATATGGTTATCAAAGCAATTTATATGCTGTGCACTTAGTGTTGAAGTGGGACTAGGGAGCTACTTCTTATTACTTTAAAGGGATTGTAAGGAGGAGCTGGGCTTTTAGTGCATTGGATGCCCTTTCTCACTTCTGAAATGAGAGCACATGTCTGAGCTGGTCCAGGGAGCAGTTCTGCCCTTCCACAGTTGGGGGCAGGTCAGCACAGCTTGGTGAAATCTAGGCACTCCTCTCACCCAGACTGCTACCACTGGATACTACAGGCTAGCCTGGTGGAGGCACAGCCCCCAAGGACACTTGGGTGTCCCTCTGAGGGATGGACACATCCACAATTAGTTCAGTCACTCCAATTTCCTTGGGGGTCACAGGGAGATCATGCTGGGCTCCACCCATGACACCAGCGCCTCATTGACCAGTAATGCCCAGACTACATCCTCTGAGACATAGATGGTCCTCTGTGGGCTCTTGGTCATTCTAGGCCACCAGCCCTCCCCTAAAGAAGTCTACAAGTAAACGTATGACATTCTGAGCCAACTGAGGCCAGAGACTCGTCCTCAAGCTCACAGACTGCCCATGCTCTCCTGGGCAACCTCCTTGATAAAGCCACCTCGGGTTAGGGTATACCCGGGAGGCATGTACTAGGGCTGGCCTTTCGAAATCACACAGGAACTGGTCAGGTAAGGGCTGTGCCCCTCAAGGACTTTGGGTTATTAGGTTGCTGCAAGAGTGACCTGATCTTGGCCTGTCCACTGACTCTATGTTAAACAGACATCTTCAGAGGGGGAAGGCTGAGTCCCTGCCCAGCCCTACACCTAGAAGGGGAAATGATTACCCCAAACCAGCTGGCATAATGCTGAGGTCGGTAGTACTTTGGTAGGTAGGTGTGAAATTTGGTCTGGAGACACCATCAGATCCAATATTAACAACGTATTCTGTATATTGGACAGAAGGTTGAGCATGTAAACGGGAGGTAAGCAGAAAAAGCTTGAAACAAGTGACTGAAATGTTTTAAACTTACTTTGCAAGGGCAGGGGAGCCATAGAAGGTTTTGAAGTAGAACAAAGGGTATATGCATAGCGTATATGGCCCAAGGTTTGTCAATAAACGCACTAAAATATGATACCTACTTTATAGTCCCAACAAGCTTACTATTGATATTAAGTCAGTTTTGTGAGAACAGGAGACCGGGTGTGTTTGCTTCACTTCTGTATTTCCAGAACCTGTAAAAGCTCCTGGAACACAGTAGGTCTCTTGTCTGCCTGATCACTAATAGGATGCTAAATAAAACCGAACACAATAGAATGGTTTCCATAACTTGTATGAACTTGCGGGGCTTGTATGAACATCTCTGACAACCAAGAGAAATCTGAAATGCGTCATTTGGATTGCTATCTGCTAGCTTTTGGGTTGTGGTTTTTAGTTATTTTACTCATGCACATGCTCCATGAACCAAGCCATTGCCCAGGAGCTGCAGGAAGGGACAGCACTGGTTTCCAGTGGTGATGTTGCGTGAAGGAGGAATGTGGACTCCAGAGTGGCTGGGAGTGGCTTACAGGGCAGGGAGAAGGAAGCCACTGGCTTGGCAGTGAAGAAGCACAAGGCATGGAGCCTGGACCACGCTGTTCTCCAGTGTGCCTGGAAGCACTACAAGTGGTCCTTGCCTAAGCTCCAGAACATGGGCCATGTCAGTGCTCTACAATAAGACTCTCGAAGGAAGCATAATTGTGGTGAAATTCAAGAAGATGGTTCAGGGCAAAGAGGTGGTCAGGATGAAGACAGGATCTGAGAAAAGAAGCCCAACCCTGGGCAGAGCTGATGACCTGGCAGGGCAGACAGGCCCTGTCAAGGGTTTAGCCTCTGGTGACTGATGCATACTGGCCAGCACAGTGCCTCTGCTCATCAGGGGGTGCTGTGAGGCAAATGCCCCAAGGTCCAGCCCTTGCCTGAGGCACCCCCAAGACTGCAGTGAGTGAGCTTGTGAGCTCTACCTGAATAAAGGAGCAAAGAGACAGGGAAATTAAATTTTATTTGACCTACCACACCACCAAAATGGAACTCAAAAGCAATGTTATCCCACCCTAGTTTGGAGGAGTGGTGAGCTTCAAGGTGCTAAGATTCAATCACAAAGGGTAGAATTTGATTTGCAAATTCACTCTCAACATTTACCCGCTTGGACCCTAGGTCAAATGACAGCATAATTTTAGGGGTGCCTTTCGAACATCTGCCTGCAGTTTTTCTTCATGTGACAAAACTCCTGCCCAATGAAAGCCATTTCTGAAGTTCCAGTCAAAAAGTAGTAATGTTCTATCCACACATTAATGATTCCAAAATTCTCCATTATGAACAATATTTATCAAAAACAGCCCACTATCAGATGAAAGATGTGCCTTATCTTTTCTTGTCAACTAAAACATTATTCACTGAAAGTTTCTTTCATATCTGTTTCAGGGGTTTCCGTGTCATTTTAAATTGCAAATCAATCATATATCTCGAAGCCCTAGTTCTGTAGGAGAGATTAACGCTCTGGCTAAAATTGTTTACAAAGCCATTTGTAAACCTTCTGCGGATGCAGATGAGGCAAGTTTACCAGTTTAACATTGTTGATCCCAGAGAAAGCCTTAAGCAATGACTTCAGAGGGCAAAAAAATTTGTTCATTTATCATTATTGTCATGGGCTTTCGCAAATGATAACAATTTGTCTTCATCCTATTTTTAGACAATGAGCCACAATAGAGTCCAGAAAGCCATTTTGCCAGATGGGAGAAGGTGCTTTCATTGCAAAATGTTGTCTTTTCTTTCTCTGCCCTATAAAATTGGCTTAAGTGAGAACCAAGGATATGTTTTAATGTCAGGATTCCCAGAAGGCATAATGACATACAATAAAAGCATTGCCAGCCTCAGGAAGGATGTGGTTCAAATACATTGAATACAATTTTCAATCTAAAATAGTGACTTCTGGGATAGATATAAGCCTGGTAAGGACCTGGGAGATAGTTATAGATTTTAGCATGCTTTCCTTCCTTATTAATATTCCCACTTTTTAAATGAAACACTGCAATAGGAAGCCCAATTACTTCTCATTAAGATGAATAAAAATGTTAGAATAAGCTGGACATAAAATAAACATTTAAAGTGATATATGGTTAAATTCTCTGAGCTCTGAACTACTAATCAGGAACTCTCTATGGAAGAGAAGATAAGAAAATCCAGTTTTCATTAGAAGTGTTCCAGATTCTGTTGAATTTCATCAAGCTCCTGCGTGTTCACCTCAGCTGGTTTCTGGCAGCATCCCTGGAGGAGGGAATCCTCTTGTTTCTGTGTCTTTGACTGCCCACATAGTCAGCCCTTCCCTACTACCCTGCTGAGGAATAGTCTGGCTCCCTGGCTCTCTGTGGCTTTGTAAGTCTAGCATTGGTCATCATTTTAGCACAAAGGATGGTTGCTCCTGTGTTTTGTTTTGTTTTGTTTCCTATGGAGGGAAACTAACAAACAAGTCTTACAGAAGTCCACCAGTAACAAGTCATTATGGCAGGGGAAGCACCAACCTTTGTATTCTGGAAGCCTTTATCATCTAGAGCTGGTATTTCAGTTAATGCTACTACTGACTCACAGGACATGTTGGAGAAAAGTGAGAACACTGATGAGCACTAACCCTTCTGAAAACATGTTCCCAGACACCCTTGCACACGCATGTACACACATGAACAGACATGTACACATGTATCTTGGAGGTTTGTGTGAGGAAAGCATCCTATTTGGGAACTGAGGGAGGCGAATCCCTCAGATCGGGCTGCGAAGGTATACGGGAGGTTTTCAAGAAAGACTGCTGTGGCCCTGCACTGGGAAGGCAGCAACTGGACAGAGCCCACAGCTGCAGAGGCTGTTTGCCTTCTTGGCTTAACGAACTGGCGAAGACCCGATTTCTGTCCCTCTTTGGGCTGTCTGAATTGCAGACCTTACTTAAAAGCAAGATGCGTCTTCACTGGCTGTTTCCTTAAAAGCAGAGACACAGATATGCCTTTTCAGTGTGACACCCCTGCTACTTCATCATCCTTTATCTCCATCATGCTCCCAAGCAGTGATACCCTTGGCCTCCCTCCACCACCTCCATCAGAACCTCTCTCCATTCTCATCCCCCATCCCTGGCTCCCAAAGCTTCTATTCTCCCTCCAGCTGCAGCTGTGGACCTAGCGCCATGGAGCTCTCCCAAATGTCCCAGTCCAGTGACCCCCTTGTCCCAGTTCTCCTCTGCCCTGCTTATTAGCCCCACCTGAACTTGGGCAGCTATGTTTCCCAATCACAGTCATTTTTGCTTTGTTTTTGGTTTTGTTAGTAGGAAAGTATTTGTGGACCTAGGGTTGTATCCTTCAATGATATTAAGACAGCCTAAGACAAGACATGATTCTAAAAGTAAAATTACTATTTTTTTATTTTTAAAATCTTATTTTTAAATGTTAACTTAAATCATAGAAGTATTATTTATTTTCCCATCTCTTAATTGCAGGGCAAAAGTCTTCCTTTTAGCTTTTGGGTCCGTTGATTGATGTTTTGTGCACCCTTTTTTATATAAACTAAAATCATAACATATAATCTATAAAAGTACTGCAGCATTTTAAATATGGATGAAAAAGATCCTTGCAAAGCAAAATGGGTGCAAACTTCCTTTAGATTTGTGTGATTTTTCCCCTCTTTTGCCCATTTCCTTCTCACAACTAATTTTCCTGAGCTACCATTCTTTATTGAATCTTCCCAAAGAATCCTATGTAGTTTTCATAAACACAACAATTTCATTTACCCTCATATGAAGTCAGAGATCTTCATGTTTTATTAAATAACATAATTACAATAACAGATACAGATAGGAGGTTCTTCCTTTTGGCAATCATACAGCTTTTGACTGGTGGGAGCAGAAAGGTACAGACATACAGAGTCTGGGGCACTCCTGAGAGCTGTGGATATCAGTCCCAGTTTTACAGAAGAACTAAGGTCATCCCTTTTGTAGGAAATTACTCAATTAAAGAATTCTGGTTGTGTTTTTGTTTTTTATATACTTTCATTGGTGCATTGTAGTTTCACATCATAATGTATATCATAGTGATAGTGACATACACGCACACAGCACTTGGCGAGCTTTCCCCCAGCTCCTTCCCAGTCTCCCCCCTTCCCCACACAGGGTATTGAGATTGACAGTGGTATTCTCACATAATGTTGATGGAAATAATTCCTTGACTGATTCTCCCTGTCCCCCCTCCCCAGCCCCTAGACCACCTCCCTGGCTCCATTGAAGTTTCTCCTCCATTATCTGAGTCCGTCTGGTATCCTGATCACTCCATAGCTTTCCTATATTAGAGAAAATATAAGATCCTTCACTTTCTATGACTGGCTAATCTCACTTAACATAACGTTCTCTAGGTCCTTCCATTTTCCTGCAAATGACATCATTTTATTCTTCTTTATTGATGAGTAGAATTCCATTGTGTGTATATCCCTGATTTTGTAATCCATTCATCTGCTGATGGACACCTAGGTTGGTTCCATAATTTGGATACTGTGAGTTATGCTGCTATAAACATGGATATGCACATATTACTGTAATCCTCTGATATCAGTCCCTTTGGAAAGATACCCAGGAGTGGTATATCCGGATCATATGGGGGATCCATTCCAATTTTTCTGAGGAATCTCCACTCTGATCTCCATAGTGGCTGAACTAATTTGCAATACCACCAATCATGTAGAAGAGTTCCAATTCCCCCCATATTCTCACCAGAATTTATCATTTTTTGTCTTCCTGGTGATTGCCATTCTGAGTGTAGTTTTGACTTGCACCTCCTGGTTTTGAAGTCACTTAGACTTTGGTTCGAATCCTGGTTTTTGAGACAGTGGAGAAGTTAGCATCTAGATTTGTTTTGATTTCCTCATCAATAAAATGAAGACAAAAATAGTTTCTTAGCTTAACAAAGTTGTCACGAGATTAAGTTAGATGTTGCTTGTAAAGTCTTTAATACAAGGTCTGGCTCACGGTGGGTGCTCAAAATAAGTGATTGTTGCTGCTACTGGTGGTGGCAAGTGAATAAATGTTATTTGCAGTGTGGGAAAATACACGTAATGTAAAATTTACCATCTTAACCATTTTTAAGTGTACCATTCAGTAATGGTAAGTGCATTCATGTTGTTGGGCAACTAACCTCCAGAACTCTTTTCTCTTTGCAAAACTGAAACTATAAGCCTATTAAACAGTGACTCCTCCACCCCTCACTGCCCCCCGCCCTGACATCCCAACCATATTTGATGTTGTAACCACTATTTTTGTCCTTCTGTATGCCTTATTATCCCTTGATATCCCTCCCACTTGGGATTCCAGAGTCTAAGTCTAGAAGAGAGAACAAGAATGGACCCCAGGAATGAGTAATTGATGAGAAGAAAACATGATGAGCCAGGATCAGATTTCCTACCCCAGAGATTACAACAATATTCTGGAGGAGAAATGGGGGAAAGTAAAGAGACAGTTTAGGTTCTACTAAGTCTTCAGGAAGTCCTGGTACTCTGCTACCCCTGATACTGAGCCCCAGTAAGATAAGAACATTAAAGGACACTTTGGATAGGAAAAAGCAACCACCTAGCAATGAAAGGATGACCCAGGGTGGGGGCACAGCCACCTCAGTCCCAAATATACCTCATCACTATATAAAACTCTGGAAAAACACCAAGTTGGTTATGATATCTTTCACCAACCTGGCAAAATGAGCGCTGGCATTAAAATTTTATCTGAAATGCACATTAATTTTCCTGCACTCCTGATCTTGTGCTCTGAGGCTCAGAGTTACTCTATGCTGCACTTCCCACCTCAGCTGGAGGCTCTGAATGCAGTGACTATAGCTTATACTCCCTTAAATCTCCTTCTGCCTCAGACATTAAGCCAATGAGTACCAAATGGAAGTATACTGAATTTGTTCACTATTAACCAATAATAATTAATATTAGTAAATGTTAAGGAAGGAAGTATTGAAAAACTGTGTGCCAGGCACTGTTTTAAGCAGGCAGATTCAAAAGGGAATAATGCAGACATAAATCCCTCACCTGGGGGCTTTTATGATCCACAGAAAGAGGACAGACTGTCAGGGAGGTGGGTGGGCACTGGTGAGAGGGAAGCACTGGTTCCCCAAAGCCACCTATATTCCAAATGAATCATATATGTGTCTGGCATCAGCCATCAGACCCTTCCTAACCCCCAATCAAGCTTCAGGGACCAAGCATCTCCACAATAGGCCTCATAAGATATGCACCAAATTAGCAGTTTTGTGTGTGTGTGTGTGTGGGGGGGGTTCTTCATAATTCCTGAATCAGTTTATTTGAAACTGTGTAAAATGAACTACATGACAAGCTACTCAAAACAACTCACTTTTTGTTTCTGTGTTTTTTATACTAAGGATTCAACCCAGGGTAATTCTACATCTGAGTTACATTTCCAGCCTTATTTTATTTTGAAACAGGGTCTCACTAAGTTGCAAATGGCCTAAGTTGCTGAGGCTCACCAGGAAACCTGCAATCCTCCTGTGTCAGCCTCCAAGTACTGGGATTACAAGCGTGTACCACCATCCTCAGCAACATAATTCACTTTTAAGCAATATTTTTGTCCCCTACTCCTACCCCAGCCCCAACCCCACTGCACACATAAGCATAAATATACACATGCACAGGTACATGGTTATAGGCCAGTTTGGATCATCCAGGATTCACTCCCCCTTCTTTTTGTGACAGAACCAGAATTATATTTATGGTTCCTGCCCTTCCTCATTTGGGCCTTGTGTGCCAAGGCAATGCAATGCTTTCTCAGTTCTGATAAAGGAGCATATGTCTCTAGCTAATCAGAATAATCCCATCTACCTGGGTAAGCATGTGACCTCAGTTGTCCAATCAGACACAATCTCTGGGTATATGCTGTCTCCTGTTGGGTGTGAATAAGAAATCACAAGGCCTGAGAGAGGCCAGCAGCCATAATGGAACCACAGAGGTTGAAAGTGGAGTGCTAGTGGTTTTCAAATATGTCTGCTCATGCTTTGACATGGCTCCTTTAAAAGGGTAGAGACTAATTCTCCTCCTCCTGAGTGAAATGGACTTGGTAATCTGCTTCTAATAGACAAAATGTTGTAAGAAGTCATGCTATATAACTTTGAGCCTTAGTCATAAAGCTGATAGCTTCTACCTGTCTCTCTCTCTTTCTTACACTTGGATCCTTTTCTCCTGAGAAAGCCAATCACCACATTGTGAGAAGTCCAAGGGGGAAGAACTCAAGCCTTCCACCAATCATCAGCACCAATCTGCTTGTTACATGAATAATTTTAGAGGCAAATCCTCCAGTTTTAGTCAAGCTTTCAGATGACTGGAGAACTAACCAATATCTTCACTGCATCCTTGTGAGAGACTCTGAGTCAGCTAAACTCCTAAATGCCTAACCCATAGTCAGGGTTTTATTGCTCTCAGCCACTGAATTCTTAGATAATTGGTTACATAGCAATAGACAACTAACACAGGATCCCTTATCAAGACAAAATCATGAATTTGCTGGATCAATACTTACCTGAAGCTTACTAATTTTGGACTTTTCATCCAAGTGAGTCAATAAAGTCTCTATTTTTGAGCCAGTTTGAGCTGGATTCTGTGTTGTTTTATATCAGAAATATCTTGTCAGATACATTCTCAATCCTTCCTTCTAGTCTCAGACTTCTGAAGGGAGCTAAAGGTATGGATTAACTGTTTCTATTTAATTTTAGCTCAAGTCTCCTCACCCTAGCTACTACTACTTCTTGTAACTGTGGCATTTATATTAATGGAAGCAAATGCTGTTGCAATCTCCATGTGGATAATTCATTCTCTTGTTTAAAGATGAAAGAAATGGACAGAAAAAGGTAGTTTACACCTGAATATATAAAAAGTCTATGGGCATTAACCCTCAAAAGTAACATCTTTGTATATGTTGGTTGTTATTTGGCTGTCTAAAACAGCCAAACAAAGAAGGGAGGTGAGGTGTCGATTATCATGCAAGAGTGTGCCCCTTAGCATTCTTCAAGCTAAAATAAAAAGTAAGAAAATTATGCAGTGGTTATGGCACTTTGTTGGCTGAAAACTCATGCATGCACTTTCTGTTTATTTTGAAAGTAGCCTTTCGCAATTCATAAAAGAGAGATCAGGATTTTGCTTTAAAGACAAGTGAAAAACATGATTTGTGTGTGTGTGTGTGTGTGTGTGTGTGTGTGTGTGTGTGTGTGTGTAAAATGAAAGGGAAGACCAGGACAAGATAGCATATAACTCACTCTAGTTGACAATGCTCAGAATGATCTGCCAGGAATAGGTTGATGGTGAGTCCTCAAAGACAAGAAATCAAAGTCGAAAGGAGGTGCTGTGTGATATCCATCTCCAAGAATGTACTAGTCAGCTCTTTGCAGCTATGACAAATACCTGAGAAAAACAACTTAGAGGAGGAAAGATTTATTTTGGCTCAAGTTTTCAGATGTTTCAGTTCATTGATTTGAGCCTGAAGTGAAGCAGAACATCATGGAGGAAAGGCACAGTGAAGGAAAGATACTCAGCTCATGGAAGCTGGGAAGGAGTGAGCCAGGAAGGGGGCAGGGACAAGACAGAGCCCCCAAGGGCATGGCCCCAGTAAACCACTTCTTCCAGCCATGCTCCATTTATCTAAAATTTCTACCAACTCCCACTAGTTCACTCAGCTATCAGTGGATTAATTCACTGATGAGTTCAGAACATTCATGATCCCCAAAGCCTCCCCTCTCTGCACATGGCTGTACTTGGGAACAAGCCTTCCACACTTGGTTTTTGGGGGAATATTACAGATCCAGACCATAATATAGAGTCTTTGGAGAATCCTCTTTCTCTCAACAAAGCTGCAATTGTTCAATAACAATCGCTGCATCTTGCCTGCAACTGTGGACACTGGCTTACTGCATAGACGTGGCCATGTAAAACTGCATATACAGGGCATATGTCTCAGCCAACATTCCCACTGCTGTGATACAAAAACTTACAGTTGTGTGATACCACACAGCTCACAGGAAGGAAGATTATTTTCACAGTTTTCTTGGAGATTTTGGTTCAGTCCATGAGAAGCCAGAGTGTGTAGATCTCAGGGCATAGTGGCTGGAAGCAGAGACACCAGAGTGAGCAAGGGCTCTACTGTCACATCCTGGAGGCTGGAAGCAAAAGAGCCAGCAAGCAAAGGGATTCAAAGGCAAAAGCAGTCCCTAAGGCCACACCCCCCAGGGATCTGTCTTCTCCAGCCCCAGCCCACCTGCCTAGGTTAGCACCCAGTAAATCCATTAGATTTGATTGATTACAACCCTCATGCTTAAATACACCATCCTGAACATTTAAACATGAGCTCTTTAGGGGACATTCTATAACCATAACAGTATATCAATACCTGATGAGAATTGTTAGGAAAAAAAAAAGAATTGTTAGTAAATTATATTTTTATTAGAGGTTCTATGTCCTGTTCCAGTATTTTCTTCCGGAATAGGACAACCTGAATTGATGACTCTTTGCGGGGGGCGGGGAGGGGAAATCTCTCAAAATGTACTTCTTTGAACTTTGTCACAGATGTCCTTAAGCCTCACTGCATGTTTCATAGTAAACTTTTTTTTTGAAGAGAATTAGGGCCAACATTTGGATTTGGAATCCTAAGAACTCAATATGGATCCCACTGTCTTCTTTTCTTTTGGGGGGGGTACTGGGGATTGAACTCAGGGGCATTCTACCTCCGAGCTATACCCTCAGCCCTATTTTTTATTCTTTATTTTGAAACAGGGTCTCACTAAGTTGCAGAGTGCCTTCTTAATGTATGTGTAACCCTTAGTAAGTTACTGAGTCTCTCTGAACATTAGCCTATCATCTATAATTTTAATTATTTTATATGTAACAATGAAAGTAGCACACACCTCTATAGAACCCATTATGCTTTGGGACCCTGTTCTCAGGATTTTCTGTTTCCTAACTCATTTGATCAAATCATCTAACATAAATTCTCTTATCCCAATAAGTACATAGTACTCATTGCATTGGCAGTTTCTCCTTTCATTTGGAAATAAAATATTAGAAAACATACTTAATAGACAGAATGCAAGAGTATCCATTGTAGTATTTCTCACACATCCAGAGGTTGCTAGTCTAAAAAGACATTTCTACTCTGTGGCAAATTTTGACGCACACACACACACACACACACACACACACACACACACGTACCATGAAAGAGCATGATTTCTAAAAACCAATGTATCATTGCCTTTTCCATTACATCCATTTCCATCTAGTCCATCTGGTATCACCGGGGACATCAGGAGGACACTGTACTGCAAAGACAAATGCCATCTTAATTGGGCAGGTCTCTTTTTAACATTTACCATTTCCTGTTGGGTCTAGCTCAAACCAGTCAATATAGTTTTTTTTTTTATAAATAGGGGAAGAAAAAAAAACACTGTCTAAAGCCCACCTCTCTAAGTTATTGGAGTGTGTTTGGTGCAACTGTATGGATCCAGCACTCACGTGGTTGTCATGCTATGCGTGGGTATTAGTCATGTTAGACACATTGTGCACACATCTTGAAAAACGTTTCAGTGTGAATGACAACTCAGTGCAGCCCTGCTCAGCCACAACCTCCTTGTATCACCCAAAGAGAGCTGGTCCCAAACTGGTGGCGATTACTCAGGTTCTGCTCACTGATGCTCAAGTTCTCAATTGAGGTGCTAAAAGATGCCTAGCTCCTGCTGACTCAGTTTATGCAAAAATACCAAAGAAATGTCATGGAATGTGTTGCCTTCTTTTCAAATTAAGGCCAGGTACCAAGCCAACGCAGTAAGCCCATTACAGATGCAACATGACTCAACAGGAAATGTGTTTACTGACTCTAACATCAGAGAGATCTGGCTTCAGATATCAGCTCTGTCACCTGCCCTACTCTGAGTCCATTTTTTGTTAAGATTACCCGAGAAAGTGCTTATATATTCCCGATACATAGTAGGTTCTCAGTAAATGGTGGAGGAAGCAATAAAATAACGATGATCTTTGCTTCTCATTCCTTACCTCATAACCTGAGCTCTGAACTTATACAGATGATTACCATCTTCTCCTGAACCTCCCAGAGGCATAGAATTCAACAAGATGAACCAAATTCATCATCTAGCCCTTTAACTTCCATAAACCAAAAGGCTGGGTCACCACCACTTCTTCCTCTCCCTCTCTATTTACATTGATGCAATAACTCAGCCAAGGCATTTGAATGGACTTCAGCTTTGAATTTGGCTGAATTTTAAGCAGTGCCCCCTATCTTCCCAGAATGATGGATCTTTCAGGTCTGGAGAAGCAGATACATGCTAGCAAAGTCAGGCCGGAGAAGAGAAGGGCTGCCTTGTTCCTGGTGGGAATCATGACAAACCTGAAGGCCCTTGGTCTGTTTAGAGGAGGTAGCTGTTCCAGCACTGGTTAATCCCTGCCATGCAGGGATATGGACCTTAATATTGCCAGGTAATATGATTTTCTACTTTTCTTTATTTTGGTACTAAGGATTAAACCCAAGTTCATTCTATATCCAAGCTATACTCCCAGCTCTTTTTACTTTTTAAATTTTGAAACAGGGTTTCGCAAAACTGTTGAGGTTGGCCAGGAATCTGTGATCCTTCTGTCTCAGTCTCCCAAGTTCTGGTATTAGAGTCATGCACCATTGCATCTACCAATAATCTGATTTATAAAGAGCAATAAATCACACATATATATACATATATATACATATGCTGAGGTATACACTAACATAATATTACAAACTAAAATTGGGTGGTGGAAAAGAAGGAAAGAGAAATGAAAAAAATAGGTTAATTGTATCATTAATCATGGTCAGGAATGAAGAAGATAGTGTCTAAAGAAATAAGAACTAAACATGTCATATAAAGTTATAATTATAGAATATGACTAGAACAAAATACAAAATTCTTAAATATCAGGAGAACCAAAGCAAATAAAATAGATCATATAGTAAAGGACTTTAAAAACAAACAAAAAAATGTAATACACGATGATAATTCAGAACAAGACCAAATGTATATAATGGTAAATGTGAATGTGCTCTACTGATCTATTAGAAAGATTTTCAGGTTGGCCAGCAAAATTAGGCCAATCCCAAGATGTACTGAGAAGATGCATAAAGCCAAGGTGTTCAGCAAAGCTGAATTTAAAAATGCGTACTCAAAGGCATACCAGACAGATGAAAATAAAGGAAGCAAAGGCCACATGCTTAATATCTGCAAAAGTAGAATTCAGGACAAAGGCGTAAGATAAGACATGGAAGGGCATTTTGTAATGCTCAAGGAAGAGATTCCCAAGGATGACCTAGCTATTCTAACTGCACATCAGATGGTACAGCAACAATAAGGAAGCAGAGATGACAGGTGACTTAAATAGAAGCAGCAGCAGCAGCCCACAGTGGAGACAACTCACCACTCTCACCTCAGGACAGACTCAGCAGACAGGAAGTTAGAGTCTAGTAGCCTCAAATCACAGAATTAATTAGACTCTATCGAGCCACCCAGATTACAATCCTGACAACAGATCATTTATTTTCTTTTCAAATACCCATAAAACATTTATAAAAGAGTAGATCACATTCTAGGTCACAGAAAACCCCCAATAAATTTTTAAAAATAACAGAAACAGTACGAACATTGTACTCTGGTTATAGAATAGTACTAATAGAAGTAAATACTATCAGAAAGTAAAAAGTCCTACGTTATTTTTAAATTTCTCTTAGGCATACACTTAGATTAAAGAAGAAAAACAATCCATAACTTAAGAATTTCTAAAAAAAATATAGTGAGACACATCTATCAACTACTATGGGCACAGCTAAGAAATAGAGATGTCATAAACTCAAAAACTCATGTTAATAACAAAATATAGAATAAGAACAAATGAATCAGGCATCTGACTCAAAAAGTTAGAAATTAAACAAAGGTGAGAAAGAATGAGACAATAAAGACATAAGCAGGAATTAACAAATTAGAAAACTAGAAACCCAGAGAAGTAAATAATAAATTCTGCAAGTTATTTCATTAGAGGAGGGGGAAAGACTGTAAGATAAATGACTCAAACATGTTTAAGCCTGGGGAAATTTTATCATCTTTTACAAAATCAGTTGATCCAGTAATGCTTAAATTGTCTAGGGCATCTAAAAAGAAGGAAAATTCCCAAAGCCTTTTATTAAAGCAAATATAGTATTATGCCCAAACCTGTTGGAGATTGGACAAAAAAAAAATTAACAAACAAAATGGTAGCTTAATATTGTTCTATATATCTATGCAAAAAATGTATATGAAATATTAGCAAACTACATTCGTTAGATCATTAAAAATAATAAACTATAGAATTAAGGTTTTATTTCAGAAGTTTAAGAATGGTGAAATAATACAAAACCCAATAAATAAGTAATCTTATTACTAGGTTTAAGAAAGAAAAAAATATATGACCACCATAGACTCTAAGAAAAGTACTTTTTAAAATTTAACAATTTTTCATTTAAAAAAACCCTCTAAACAGTAAGATTAATAAACACACATTTCCTAGAAATCTAGAGATGACAATGACTAAGTTGGAAGTGGAGGTCAAGAAGTCTGCAGATAAGGACTTGTAAATGGTTCAAAACACAAGTAGAAAAAAAAAATATTCAACTTGACTCTAATGAGAGATTACCAAATTAAAGCTATGTTGTGATGCCATTTTTCACCCATCAAACTGGCCAAGTTCCAGAAATTTTATAACACTCTTTTAGCGAGGCTATATGGAAACAGACACCGTATATTGCTAGTGGGAATATGAATTGGTATAACCCCTGTGGAGGGCAAATCAACACCATCTATCAAAATTACATATGTATATACCCTTTGACCCATCAATTATACATTTGGGGATTTATTATTGCATTCGTGTGAAATGATGCCTCTGCAAGGTTATTCATTAGCATTGCTTGTGAAAGCAAAAATGGCAAACAACCTAAATGTCTATCCATAGAAAACTGGTTAAATAAATTATGGTATATCCATACAATAAAATATCATGAAGCTATGAAAACATAGTGAGACACTCATATGTACCATTAAGGGAAAAAATATGCCACTGAGTTTGTATATTAAGCTGCCTTTTGTGTAGAAGGAGAAAAATCAGAATATGTATTTGCACTAGGTTTTCAGCAACTTTCTGTCATTTTAAGAAATCATCCTTCACATGTTGTCCCCAGCTTATTTTTCCAGGTTCATTGTTTACTCTTTTCCACTACAATGTGCAATCCACTCTGAACACAAAAACTATGCTACAGTCTCTCATGCTCTTTGTGTATATATTGTTCTCTCTGCTTACAGGCCCTCAGACAAGAGCTACCAAGAGACTTTTGTCTGCCAGATGAGCTACTCATTCTGCAAGAAAATCCAGTTCCACTAGGAGAGGAAGAGTGGATCCCTTTGCTCAGATATATAAGTCCCCAAGAAGACCTGCAGAAGTCCAAGGGGCAACAATTGCATATTAGGTTTACCTTCCAATCCCCATGATTTGTTTAGTCCAGATTACGCATGTAATAAGTATGCCTTAAATGAGAGTGTGTACACAATCTGAATGCCCATCAATTAATGAATGGATAAAAAATATGGCACATATATACAATGGGATATATTTCAGCCCTTTAAAAGGAAGGAAGTTCAGACACATGAATGAAGTTTGGAGACAAGTAAAAGTAAGCCAGATGCAAGAAGATAAGTGTGATATGATTTTACTTACATGAAGTCCCTAGAGAAGTTGAATTCATGGAGACAGGAAATAGAATGGTGGTAGGGCGAAAGACAAATAAGAATTTCAGTTTGTGAAGACGACAGTTTCTGTGGTGATAGCTACACAATTATGAGAGTACTTAATGCCACTGAACCATATACCTAAAAATGACCAAAATGACATATTTTATGCTATGTCTATCTTGACACAATAAAAAGAATATCTTGAGTGGAGGTTCTAAGGAATCCTTAGGATAGAAAGTGTATCCTCACTTTCGTATTGTATTCCCAAAGATGGTAAATATGTTGCATTGTTTATCTGTTCATCTATCAAAATCAATTCTGCCACTAGAAGGCTTTCTCCTGGGATGTCTTTGAAAACTGTAAATGAATGGTCACTAAGACCTTGGTAAATATGTTACACCATTCATTTGTCAATAAATATTGATGGCAGATACCAGGTGCTAAGAATAGACAAAGATATCTCTCCTCAACTCAAGGAGCCTACCACACAAGGTGGAATCCACAGACCAAGCCATGTGGAAGACCCTTTACTTCCAGTTCCTTCCATGCAGAGGGTCGTTCTCTTGCTGGCCCCTCCTCCTTTCTATTTCCTGCAATAGTTTTCTCCTAGGATCCTGTGTGTCTGTGAAGGTTCCAAAGTAGAGAACCAACTCCCTTATGTAAATAAAACACAAAAAGTTTATTCATTGTCCAGGTAGAAAAGCAGTGCTCATATTTGTTTTATTTTCAAGTTGGTTTCTACTGGGACAGAGACGTGCCATTGATTTTGCATGTTGATCTCAAATCCAGCAATCTTGCTGAACTCTATTATTAGTTCTAATAGTTTGTGTTGATTTCTTTGGTTATTATGGGTAGATGATCATATCATTGCAGATAATATTCTTTTTATCTCTTCCTTCCCAATCCTTATGGCTTTAAATTCTTTTTGTTCCCTCATAGCATTTATCATGGCCTTTTGAATAAAATTTCAAAAACCAAAACAATAGGGTACAAGAAAATGGGTCAATTTTATTGCAGTGAAGTAAAAGGTTTCCATGCAAAAAACAAATAAACAGAATTACTAAATGATAGGAGAAGATATTTGCTATATATAAAGCAAGAAGGGATTGATATGTAAGGAATTTCTGTATGTTAACAAGAAGATGTGAAAATTCTAACAGCTAACAAGCACAATGAAGAGACGCTTAAAATCAATAGTAAAGCCGGGAGTGGTGGTGTGCTCCTATAATCCCAACGCCTAGGAGGCTGGACGTGAGCATGCAGCAACTTAGCCAAACCCTGTTCCAAAATGAAAAAATAAACTGAGAATGATGGTGCATGTTTTTAATTCCAGTACTTGGGAGGCTGAGATAGGGGGATCACAGTTTCATGGCCAGCCTCAATAACTTAGTGAGGCCCTCTGCAACTTGGTGAGAACCTGTTTCAAAAAAAAAAAAAAAAATTGGGAGTGTAGGTCAGACGTAGAATCTCCCTGAGCTCAATCCCCAGTACCATAAAATATAAAATAAAAAAAAAAAAACAGGGCTGAGAAGTAGAACACTCCTGGGTTCTATCCGCAATATCACACACATGCAAAAATCATTAATAACTGAAAAAACGCAAATTCAAACAATAATGAAATATCACTTTATACATATTATACTGGATGAATTAGAAAGCTGGATAATGTTAAATGTTGGCAAGAACATGAGAATATAAGGTTATAATCCACTGCTGCAGGGATTGTGACTGGTACAGCAATTCTAAAGAACAATTGGGCAGCTTTGTCAAATCTAATACATGCACCAGCTACAGAGAATGTATTCTCCAAATTTCCACACAGTAGATATGTACACTAAGCAGTTTGGGGTGGTATGGACATGTTGAGCAGTTAAAGACAGTTAGGTTGCCCATTAGGGGATGACTGGACAGATAAGATGCAAACCATGGACCACATGCAGCAATTAAAAGAAATGGTCTCAATGTGCACAAACCAGCAAGGATAGATCTTAAAAACAGAGCTGAGTGACAGAAATTCAAAAAAAGATGATGTTGTCTCAACCAATGCCATTTGCATAAAATTAGGTCTTATGCATATAAATCAAGAATACACATTTATAAGAACCCATATGAAGACAGGAAGCAAGTATATGTTAAATGCACCAAAATGATTGTTATGGCCATAGGAAATGAAGATAAAGTAAATGAGTAGATAAAACAAAAGAAAATCTCTTGCATGGAGTAATGGTGGCAATAGTGCCCCATCATAGAAGAGTGAGACTATTTTTTGAAGTAAAAAATAGATATAAACGCTGCTGAGACAAAAAGGCTTCCAGAGGGGAAAACAGGAGCCAAGGTAGTGTCTTCAAAGGGTCCAACTGGGGCTTTTCGTTCAGTTAAAGCACTGCAAAGATGTATCTCAAAGACACTCACAAGAAACAGTATCAAGCACACTTTACATTATGAGGCAACAATGAAATTCAAGGGAAGGCCAGCCTTTTGCTCACTTCCTACCGTGTGCAGCAATCAAAGGAGTGGCAACCAAGAGGGGATAATGGAGAAAAGGAAACATGTCACCCTTTGCTTTCACCACTTTCTGCCTTCCTCAGGCTGTTTTGTGCACAGGGAGAAGAGGACTCAGAGGAAATACATTGTCTACCCATCTGGGCAGGCTACAAATCCTCTGCTGCTTGTGTGATATGTAAGAGTACAAAGAGGAACAGACCTGGGGAGCAGAGAGCCCTATCCTGTATTTATTACATGTGGAGAGCACACTATTCCTTTTTTATCCATAGCTTTACTTTCCAAGGTTTCAATTACCTATGGTCAATCATGGTCTGAAAATGTTAAATGGAAAATTTCAGAAATAAACAATTCATAAGTTTAATTGTGCATCATTCCAAGAAGTGTTATGGAATCTCAAAACATCCTATTCTGTTCCTCCGTGGATGTGAATCATCTCTGTTTCCTGCCTACCTTACCACCCAATAAATCCATTAATTTACTAACAGATTTACCCACTGATGAGATTAGAACCCACATAATCCAATCATTTCACCTCTGAACATTTTTGCATTAATATATGAGCTCTTCCAAGGGACATTCTACGCCCAAACCATAGCTATCTGCAATTTCAGGCATCCACTGGGGGCTTTGGAATGTATCCCTCGCACATAAGAGGGAAACTACAGTACTGTTTTCTTAAAACTCTGACTTATAGAAGATAAAAAATTGGTCTTGGAAGTCCATTAGTCAGGCAAAAATATACCCTGATTTTCCTCTGTCACTTCTTGTGTGTGTGTATCTATCTGTGTATCTATCTATCTATCTATCTATCTATCTATCTATCTATCTATCTATATGTTGACAGGTATAGGGTTGAGACAGAATTAAGGTTTTACTCCCATGTCTACTGATGTCTTCCAAAAAATGGGCAGCAGGAGCTCAACCATGATAGAAAAAGCATTTCTATTAATGTCTACCAAGAAAACTCATGGTGTAACAAGCTGATCATGGGGATTATGTACTGACATGAATTTATCATCTACTGGTCATGTATTGCTGGAAAGTTTGCCAGCCCATATTCTCACAATATTCTTGGGTTAGAGGAGCCCACAGAGTTTACTCCTAGCTCTGGGCAATTTGGAAATAAGGAGCTTGAAATAAAATTTAGTTTGGTGAAAATTCAGTGACTGTAGAGAGTACGTTTGAGTGGATCCTGTGTACTGCATAGGGAATCAGGCCAGTCATGAATTTAGAGAAAGCCCTGCTGTTTTAGTTCATTTTTCCATTGCTGTAACCAAAATACATGACATGTACAGCATGGAGAAGAGCAGGTTTATTTAGGCTCATGGCTTCAGAAGTATCGTCCGTAGCTGACTGACTCCAAGGCAGTCAGCACCTTAGCATGACCTGTGGCAAAGGACAGCAGAGAGAAAGGGAGATTGATTGTCAGGGAGCAACCAGATAGATAGTCCTCAAAGCCACACCTCCAGCGACATCCTCCTCTAGCTATGCCCCATTTGTCTAAAATACCACCCAGTAAATCCATTCAAATGATTAACCCCTCAGCACATGTATACACTGAGGAGATTAGAGCCCTAACTCAATTATTTTACCCCTGAACTTTTTCGCATTGCCAGTACATGAGAGCTTTCCCAGGGGAAATTCTATATTCAAACCATAACAAATAGCCAGGCATGGTGATACAGGTCTGTAATGCCAGTTCTTGGAAGGCTGAGACGTGAGAATCTTGAGTTCAAAGCCAGCCTCAGCAACTTAGTGAGGCTCTCAAAAACTTAGAAAGACCCTGTTTCCAAGTAAAAATAAAATAGGGTTGGGGGTGTACATGGAAGTAGACTGTTCCTGAGTTCAATTCCCAGAACCACACAAAACAACTGCCTAAACACATGGAAAGAATAAAGGGACTGATGTTATAATTGAGGGCAGTTCCACTCAGTGATTTCCAGGCAAGTCTCTGGGGAATCAGAATAAGCCTGAGTGAACAGGTTGGGAGCCCAGAGCTAAGGGAGTAGGCATCTGAGCAATTACTCAGGTCCTGAAGCTGGGCACTGGCTGCTCCTGTGTAACTGCCTGGAAGGAGGTGGCTAGGGTAGGTCTGTAAGACAGAGGCCCCTGAGCATCTGCCAGTAGCTCCAGGTTCTGCCACCAGAATAGTACATTCCAGGAAACAAGTTTAGGAACAAATCATCCATTTGGGTAGGGGCTGAAATCCTTGGCTTCTTCAAATATACACCTTCATAAGAATTGAGAAGATTCATGCAAAAGGTTGGAAAGCAACCCAAATCCCAACCCACCCACAAGCATTGAGTGGAAGGAACATCTATTTTAAATGTCATAGGCCCACAATTGTTACCCTTGAGTAACAGCTTCCAGACTTTCAAAGAGCACAAACAGGGACTTCTGCATGGTTTTCCTGGGTCCCTGGTGGGGAGACAGTTAAACATCACCTTCTAATTCCCTTGGTGCTCCAAAGGGACTTGTTTTAGTCAGTCCCTAAAATGCCATTAGGTGATGATCAAGCATCTTGTTTTATAGGTGAATGAACAAAAAATTATTTTTTCAAACTTGTCCTAACATGCATTTGCAACAACCTCCTTCAGCTGAGACATGGTGTCTGCTCTGTGGCATTCATAATAATCTAAAATTATCCCTCTGGGCAGCAGCATGTGACAGTGCATCCTACAACCACCCTACCGTTGACCCACAGTCTCTGTGTTCTGTACACAGTTCGGAGTTCCTGAATATCAAACTCAGTCTGCAAGCAGTGGAATAATGAGCAAGACACAGCCTAGTGACCTGAAAGAAAGGCTGACACCCCCAAAATGCCAAACTTGCATCTAGGGCTTGGCTTCTACTCTCAAAAAATTAAAGTTAGCATGTGTCTGGGCATCAAATTAGAGAGAACTGTCAACTCTTTCAACTTGTCAGTTCTTTGGTACTAAAATTTCTTTGTTAAAACGGTATCCAATTTCAAGTATAAAAGACTAGAATGTATAAGACAGATGTTTCATGGAGTTTGAAGTATCAAGAGTCCAAATCTATCATTGTTACTTCATCAGTCACCTCTAAAGAGTTCAAAGCATTTTTGTGAGCATTTTTATGCAAAATTTCACAGCAATAAACTGGGCAGACACTATCCTCCTCTCTGCAGAAAGAAACAAATGGGGCTAAATACTGTTGAAGGTCATCTGACTCCTACTCACTTTCCACTGCATGTCAGTCTCAAAACGCAAGGATCAGGGCCACATTTTCAAAGATCAGGGCCACATTTCTAAAGTAGTGCTATATCTTCCCCAACTGCTCTGAATCCTTCAAATCTGGAGATGCAAATCTATGCCTGCAAAAGTGAGGCAGGTGAAGAGAAGGGTTGCTTTGTGCCTAGTGAGGCTGTGGAGAACTAGAATGTTCCATTTAGAGGACAGAGCTGGACCAGCCCTGACCAGTTGTTGCAATGCAGAAATGAAGACCTTCAATATTGACGGATAATATGATTCTTTTTTTGAAGACAGGATTTATTTGGATATATAAATTCTGATTAAACTGTAGAAATGTATTTTTTTTTAAAGAGAAAACACGAATCTAGTAATTTGGAGGTAAAAGCCGTTGATTTTTAAATGTTGGCTTGTTATTATTGTTTTTTAAAAACTTCTTTGTGGGCCAAACAAATCACATCTGTGAGCCAGACACTGCCCAGAGCAACTGGTTTGTGACTACAGTCCTAAGATGTCACCAGTGATAGTAATTTCTATGTAAGCTTAAGGGAGAGAGAAAATAATTCCTGTTTAAAACCACAAATGTCCACAGTCACATCTGTCTACAAAGGAGGCACATGGCTTCTCTCCAGTCTGGAGTGTGTTCTAAATATCCAACCGAGATGTCTGGACTGCAGAATTCCCTTGTCACCATCCCCAGAAGTCTGTTCTCTGCTGCAGGTAAAGCCCCTCTCTCCCCATCTTTCGGAAAGTTTACTTCTGTCATTGTCATTTGCCAGGGGTGTCTGAGGGTCAAGGGAAAGCAATGATGTTCTACTATGCTGATCCAGTTAATAAAGAAGAAACAGCCACAAGAAGCTAGACCCCATTTTCACATAACTCCCCCAGAGATATTGGGTAGGGTGTTTTGGGGCCTTTCAAGTAGGTCAGTAGATGGGATTAGATCACACACACACACACACACACACACACACACACACACACACACACAATGAAATGAACTCAGGGTTGCTCTTCCATTAAGCTGCATCCTCACCCTTTTTTTCTTTCTGGAAAACAGTCTCACTAAGTTATCGAGGCTGGCCTCTAACCTGTGATTTTCCTGACTCATTTTTCCCAAGTACTGGGATTACAGGCATGCATCACAAAACCTGGCTTTTTGTTGTTGTTATTATAACTATTAATATTGTTTTTATTATTACTTTAAAGGTAAGCATGCCTGTAACAGCATGGTAGCCAATAAACTTTAAGTTGCCAGAGCTGACAGCACACACCATAAGGGACTTGATGGTGAAATGACAAGGAGATCATGCCCTGCCAAGAGTCCTAGGGATATTAAAAACAGGGGATACAGATGAGGGCTTCACAACAAAGGTCTGTATTCCAGAATGTTGGGACCACTGTGTGTAAATCCCCCAAATATTGGGCCTGGAGGATCCTCGACTCCAGAAGCGAGAGGTCACTTCCTGGCCATACAGAGCCTGGAGCAGCTATGGGCAGGACATTTGATCCTTCACCATGTCTTGGAGAGACCCTCCCACATGTCAATTTTTGGTGGTTGCAGAGGCAGCCTTCAGTAGATGAAGTGTCCTCATGACCTTTCTTAGAGCATTCCCAGGGCAAAAAGAATCTAACATGTGGCCAGGCCTGGTAATGTATGTCTGTCATCCCAGTACTTGGGAAGCTGAGACAGGAGGATCACAGATTTGAGTCCAGCTTCAGCAATTTAGAGAGGCCCTCAGCAATTCAGTGAGATGGTGTTAAAACAAAACACAAAAAAAATAGAGCTGGGGGTATGGCTCAGACATAGAATGCCCCTGGGTTCAATAACACACACACACACACACGCACACTAAAATAAAATAAAATAAAAATAAAAGTAAATATAAATATAAAAAACGTGTTCATCAAAAAAGACAGTCAAGAGGATTCCCTATGGCTTCCCTTGCGAATAGCTCTTTCTGCTCTGGACACTGGAAGATTTCCACCTACACAATCCCTTCCTTCCTTTGGGGATGTATCCTTAACCTACATAGACACAGCCTGAAAGAGGAGAGGCTTGTAACTCAGACCTAAAGAAAATAATCCATCCTACCCTGGCCAGAAACTTGGCTATTCACAGCCCTTTATAGAAGTTCCCTCTCCAGTCTTCTGCTAGTGAATTTTAGAGCCCTCATCATGAGTCACATTGGAGAGGTGAGTTTTCCTTACATCTGCGTGGCTATAATTAATGTATGAATACTTGGCTTGTTTTTCTTATTAAAAAAATCATAAAACAACTGCAAAGGGAGAGTTATGTGCCCACTGGTGGTCTGACTAGCGTCATCTCACATTTCCAGATCAGTTTATTTGGTTAAAGCGATGTGAACTGTAACCCTGAATAATTTATCAAACTATTGAACCACTTGTAAAATAATTGAAGCTTGAGCCTAGTTTTGCATAACAGATTTAAACTGGAGAGAAATGTATTAGCAGGACCTTAACCTCTGGAAATAGAAAGGGCTGGAAGGGAACTGGCAGTTTTTATGATAACACTCCCACACATACAACACTCTTCTAACTGGCCACTGTCTTTGGCAATGCCTTGATAGCATCCCATCCCATCCCAAGTGGACCCTACCACCCAGGGAGGGATATTGAAATGGTGGAGGAAGAAGATCACTGCCAAGATGGGAGACAATTCCAGAGTTTGAGCAAGGAAGGTCTCTCATCCATAGCATAGGCCGTCTTGGCACTGACCTCCAAACCAAAGGGGTGATGAATACCATCTGGATGTGCTTAGCTGAGCACAGACTAGATTGGCTTCAGTGGTACAGGAAAGGGAGGTATTGGCTCTACCTGACTGTACAGATGAGAAAACATCTGGACTATCATGTGTTCACCTGGGCCCATACAAGAGGAACACTGATGAACCAAACAATTAACATTCAGGGTGGAAAAGGAATTTTATCGTGTTCAGTGGAGGTCAGTTGAGGTGCATCCTTTTCTCCCTCATATTTAAGCTTTGTTTTACACATATTTCGATAGTTATAGTAACAAAATGTGAAAAATACAGATAAGCACAAGAGAAAGGAAAAAAAATCAGAAATCACAATCTCTAGGGAAAAGGCTTCTTGACATTGGTCTGAGCGATGATTTTTTTTTTTTTGGATATGACACCAAAAGCACAGGCAGTAAAAGCAAAAATAGACAAGTGAGATTGTGTCAAATTAAAAGGCTTCTACACAACAAAAGGAGCAGTCAGAAGCGTGAAAGGCAACCCATGTAAAAGGAGAATATACTTGAAAACATTATATCTGCTAAGGAGTTAATATCCAAAATATAGAGGGAAACTAAACTACTCAATATCAAAGACACAAATAACCCAATTTAAAAAATAGGTTCACTAGGCATGGTGGTGCAGCTTGTAATCCAGTACTTAGGAGGCTGAGACAAGAGGATCATATGTTCAAGGACAGCCTCAACAGTTTAGTGAGGCTCTCAGCAACTTAGTGAGATCCTGTTTGCAAATAAGAAATAAAATCAGCCTGGGGATATATCTCAGAGGTAGAATCCCTAGTAACACACGCACACACACACACACACACACACACACACACACACACCACACCACACACACACAAATAGATTAAAGCTGGGCATGGTGATGCACACCTATAATCCCAGTACTTCTAATAGGAGGATCTCAGATTCAAGCCCAGCAAATTAAAACCACAATGAAGTATAACCTCATACTTGTTAGAATGGCTATTATCAAAAGATAACAAGTGTTAGCAAGGATGTGGAGAAAAGGGAATCCTTGTACACTACTGGCAGGAACGTAAAATATAGAAAATAGTTTGTGGAAATTCTTCAAAAAATTAAAAATAGAAGCAATCCTGCTTCTAAATATATACTGAAAGGAAATAAAATCAGTACCTCAAAGAGATATCTGCACTCCCAAGTCCATTACAGCATTAGTCACAATAGTAAAGACATGAAAAAACTATTGACAAAAGCTATTGACAGATGAATAGATAAATAAAATATGGGGTGTATGCATATACAGGCATATGCACACACATACAATTGTATCTTAGCCTTAAGAAAGATTAAAGTCCTGCCATTTGCAACAGCTTGGATGAACCTGAAGGACATTATGCTAAGCAAAATAAGCCAGGCACAGAAAGACAAATACTGCATGATCTCACATCTATGTGGAATCTAAAATAGACTCATAGAAGCAGAGAGTAAAATGATGGTTGCCAGAGGTTAGGAGTTGGTGGAAATAGGAAGATACTGATCAAAGGGTAAAACATCTCAGTTAGGCAAGATGAGTAAGTTCTGGAGATGTAACTTAAAACAATGTGCCTATAGTTAACATTTTTTAAAATATTCACTTCAAATTTGCTTCAGAGGGTAGACTGTAAGTGTTCTTAACACACACACACACACACACACACACACACACACACTCACTCACTTGTTAAGTATGTGAAGTGATAGATAAGTTAGATAGCTTAACATATCAAAATATCAAGTTATACCAGGAATATATGCAATTTCTCTTTTCCAATTATACCACAAAAAGATAAAAATTTAAAAATGCATTAAAATAATAAAGCACAACCTCAGTAGCCAGAGGTGCATGTCCCTTAAGATTTTAAATATTGCAATATGTTATAAATTATTTATAAAATAGAGAGCCTATGGACTTATAATCAATTTGTTGTTGTTGCTTTGTGGCACTGTGGATTGAACTCAGGCATTCTACCTTTGAGCTACAATCCCACCCTTATTTTATTTATGTATTTTTATTTTGAAACAGAATCTTACTAAGTTGTGGCGGGCCTCACTAAGTAGCTGAGGCTGGCTTAGAATCTTTGATCCT
>PVLC010000672.1:143755-170608 GCA_004027655.1 Graphiurus murinus
CAGTGCAGAGGTCGTCTTTCCAAATAGTGCTTTTCCTACAAACTTTCAATAACCCCTCTCTCTAGCAACCCGTCTTCCACTAGCAACCCACAATCTTTCTTCCCAGGACTTCCCCAGCAACCCGGCCAACCTCTTCCCAACCGCTTCTTCTTCCCAACCAATTCCTCCCAGAACTTCTCCCAGCAACTTCCCAGCCCAGTAACTTCCCAACCAGCCTTTCCCCAGCAGCTCTTTCAGCCGCGCTCTTTCTATGCGAGAGGTGGAGGCTTTTATAGCTGCACCGGGTCTAAGCCACGAGGTGTCTCATACAGCTCTCACCTGGCCCGGCCACGAGTCGGGTGTGCTGGTGCATGCGCTCTGGCGTGGCACAGCCCTAGGATGTTATTCACCTGCAGCTGCTTCTGGCACTCTGCCAGGCGCCATCTAGAGGCGAGGTCTAGCCCGCGGAACTAGGCCCCAGACAATCCTCTTGTCTCAGCTTTCCAAGTACTGGGATTACAAGTGTGTGCCACCATACCCAGCTCATAATCTACTTTTCCCCACTAATAATATATATTGGTATTATAGATAGCAATATATGTTCTTAATGTGCATGTCTGGCATTCCTGTACCGTCATTTATGAATGAGTGTGGGCTGATTCTGGTTTTCGTGTTTACAAACAATGCTGCAAAGATGCTGATACAGTAATAACTGCAAAAACTTTGTACTAAAGATACATTCTCTATGCTTTATCTTTTAATCTTCCTAACCCTAGGAAAAGGATATTGTTAATTTATCTGTTTTAGAGATGAGAAAAATGAACTGAGAGAATTTAAATTGGCCAACCAGCTGTGACATTCTGAGCAAGGAGCAGAGATGGAATTTAAACCCAGGTCCGTCTGATGCTGCAGCCAAGACTTGAAGTTAACACAACCTTCTGCTATCTATAGACATCTAATGCATTTTTTTTCTGGCTATTTGCTTAGGATGAATTCCTGAAAGTATTCTTGCTGGATCAAAGGGAGTCAAAATTTTAAATCTAAGAAACAGAAAAAAAATGGTCTGTGTGTTCAGAGGTCTGCAGGCTCACAAGGTGGCTGCAAGATTAAATTCATTCAGGGCTCTTCCACTAGGCAAAACCAGGACCAGAAGGTTAAGTGAAGGTGCTACAAAATGGACCCACCTCAGGTTCCTCTGCACAAGCAGCCCAGAAGAGTGGGCAGGGCTCCTTGGCAGAAATGTCAGCCTGGGAAGGAGACCGGGGGAAGCCCCAGTGCCTACCCCAAAACTCCCCTTCTGGGAGACCACAGTCCAACGGACCGTCTGGCGCTACTATTATAATATAAAATTTGGGGAGTCATTGTTTATATGCCATACTTACTAGATCAGTGTTACTAAACTATTTATATGAAAGAGCAGTCATCTTTGATCTCTAAAACTGTAGGAGGGTAGGTGGTGGAGGAGGAAGGCATGAACCCATATATGGAAAGACATTCACTTGAAGCAAAATGCAGCAGCGGCTTCTGTTTCCGATTATGAGCCTTTGTTCCCTAGCAGTGGCTGCCCTCCACCTTGCAGAGCCTTCTGCCCAGCCTTGTTTTATCCACAGGATTCACACATTATTATTAACTTAAAATGCATATTCACCCAAAGGACTCTGTGACGTGTATTCTGAAAGAGACATGGGCTGCTTAGCCTAAGTTGGCCTTTCCACCTTCTATTCTAATAGATCTTTTTCCCCCCTTTTCCTTTTGTCACTCAAAATGAGTGTCTGATGTACTAGCATAAATTGTTAAAAGCAGTTTTAGGTAAAGGAACAGAGAGTAAAGTGGAGTTTTTTTCAGAAAAGCCAACCTCAATTTATGTCAAAGAGGGTTAAAAGACCTTGGGATTAAAGCAATAAACTTGCTGCTGTCAAAGCTAAAACCCGCTAACAATTTAGTGCCAAACGCATGTTGTTCAATATCATTTCATATTATATTATGTCACAAAGAGCTGACGGTTCTGCATCACCCTGACAGGGCTGATTTACTCTGAAGAATTCATCGACATTTCGCGCAGTCAAAGCGGACTTCATTTTGTTTGGATGGACGGTGGGAAATGTCTCTGCACTCGTGTTCGAATATTAGTCTGGAAATCTATCCCAGATTAAAGATTCAGGAGACCACAGGTCCACAGCTTTGCCAAGTACAGTCTTTAAAGGCAACTATAGACTTTTCATTGCTCTCATTGGCAAGGTATTTAGACTAAAGACTAATCAAAGTCAACAGAGCTTAAATTAGATTTTCTTTTTCTTTTCTTTTCTGGCATCTCCTAAAGCGTGTGAATCGTTAGCCAACTCTTCAGAAAAAGAAAGTCATACAAAAGGATTTTCCTTGATGTAGACATCAATTATTTATAAATTCCCTAAAAGATGCTAGTCACTTTATTTTCTTAATCATTTGTACCCACGATTTCTTTCGCCCATTTTCTCTTTTACCAGCAAAAAGGTATGGGTACAACGAGTGATATTAAGGGTATCTTGTGGTTCAGAAGTAGTGGGACAATGGGTCTATAGGACTCAAAGTCAGTGAGGCAAAGTTTTCCATTCATTCATTCATTCATTCATTCATTCATCAATACTGAGGATTGAATCCAGGGGCATTCTACCGCTGAGCTACACCTCCATTCCTTTTTATTTTTCAAACAGGATCTTGCTAAGTTGCTGAGGCTGACCTTGAACTTATGACCCTCCTGTCTCAGCTTCCCAAGTACTGGGATTACAGGGGTGTGACACTCTGCCTGGCTAACAGTTTTTCTTGGAGCTATTGCAGAGGGAAAAGTGTCTCTGAAACTATATGACCTGTGCTTTGAAGAGCTAAATGCAAATCAGGCTGTTTTAACATCAGATAAATGAACATATTATGTAATGTGACCTATACAAGTGTACATGAAATATGAAGTATGTATCAATATTTATATGCTTGGGTGTGAATGACTATGCAACAAAATATTGTATGGTCATTTCTGGGTAATGATTACAGACAACGTGAGATTTTTTTCATATTTATGGATATTTTCAAAGTTTCTTAAATTATACAAGACTTACTTTCATTTTAAAAAGAAACAAAAAAGTTATAAAATTATAATAAAGGAGTTTACTGTCCAAGGCAATCTTAAAGTGAATATGTTTGTGAACTGTGGCTCTATGTTTTAAATCAGAACAAAAGATCTTTAATTAGGCACTAAAATTGAAGTTTTCAATCAGTGCTTTCTTCAAGTGAGGACTGTAGGACAATGGTCAACTCTGACCTGCAGGACAGGGAATGAATAAAATGTGCTTGTGAAGTCACCTCCTGGTCAGGGCCTATGATTCCATCCAAGATGTCCTCAGGGTTGCTGCACACATCCTCACTAACTGTGACTGACAGCCTACCAGGTGGCTGCCACAATGGATGCTGAGGGCCTAGGTAGGTGGTCAGAGCAATTCCAGGTGTCAGAACTCAGCATCCATGCATGTGTGTGTGTGTGTGTGTGTGTGTGTATGTGTGTGTGTGTGTGTGTGTACGAGGGCATAGGTGTTCAGTCTCTCCTGCAACTAGGAAGGAAACCATTCTCAGGCTTGTCCTCTCTTTGCCTCAACTGTTCCTTCTCACCCTTTCATTTCTGATGTAAAACTCAGGACAGCCTGCCTCTCACCTGAGTTTATCCTCAGCTTTCACCAAAGCCTGCAGGAGCACCCTGCCAAGACCACATTCTAACCAGAGTATTTTTACTTCCTAAAGCATTAACCCATTATGTCTCATCATCCTCTATATAGGATACCTATAAAAACACACAAAATTTTATAGGACCACTATAAAATTTCTCAATTTATGTTTCTAGTAAGTGTCCTACATATAAGACAATAAGTAATAATGGGTTAAGTTAATAAAAAAAAGTTCCCTATGGCCAGAACCAGGAAGTCTGATGAGCAGGACCCGGCGCTGCTGGACACAGCCATGTGCCTCAGTTTTCCCATCTGTGAGACTGGCACCACTGCATGTGCCTGCCTGCCTTACATGGTTCACGAGGGATCTGATAACACGAGTTGTGGCTAGTTAACTGAATGGACACATTTTGGGGTCTCAATACCCATTTGGGGATGTTGCAGTGGAATGAGACATTCCCCAGAGGGTTCCTGATGTAGGGATAAACCCAGGGCCCACAGGTGGAAAGGGCTGTAAGAAAGGGAGGTAGAGGGGCTGGAGGCTTGGCAGAGGAAGTTGCTGCCTCAGAGCTCAGCATTGGAGGGCGAAAAGACAGGCTGCCTGTGTGGCCCTTGTTCCTGCATAGCAGGCACAGTTTGGGGATGGATTGCAGTAGTGGTAACTACCCAGGAGGCAGGACTTTGGCTTCTCCAGCTGTTTCTCATGCAGCCCTCACAGAGGAATAATCTACTATCCACGTGAAGACAATTATCCCATGTGAATACAAATTGCCTTTTAAATGTCCCCATCCCTCCTTCCTTCTCTTTCTCCTGGGACAGACAATCTGAAAGGCTGAGGTCACCCCCTTTTGCACATTGGACTCTGCACATTTGACCATTCTTTTGTTCTATGTCCTTCTTTTCTCCATTGAGCCTTATCCTGGCTGTACATTTGCTATCCATAGCTTCTTGTCCTGACACCCAGGAATTGTCTCACATGTATTCAGGCAAGTTCTACTTCCGGCCAGCACCCGAGGCTCTTGGCTGCCCACAGAGAGGAGATCAAGGCTAGGACAGTTCCCAGAAGGACAGGCAATTCTGTAGGATATAGACTTGCCATCACCTGTGCCCTATAGCTCTTGCCTTGTTTACTGTGGGAATACAGCTCCAAGCCCAGAGTATCCTCTCCAGGGGACCCTCACCTGCATGGGAAGAAGAAAATAAATGACAGCAATCCCACACCCTGGAGCACAGTGAGCTGATACAGGATAGCATTTTACATCAGGGTCAGAGAACTGTGCTCATATGAGAGACACCTGGCTTGGGCCTCCATGACAGACACACAAAATCACTTGATTTTTGGACTTCCGAAGGGGTAAGCAAACAGAGAACTCTAAAGAAGAATTGAAGTTCCATGCACCATGGCCTAAAACTGTGATCCCAGTATTTGGGAGGCTGAGACAGGAGGATTGCAGGTTCAAGGACAGCCTTAGCAACTTAGCAAGACCCTATTTAAAAATTAAAAAAAAAAAACATAAAAAGGTCTAAGGGTATAGCTATGAGGTAGAATGGCTCTGGGTTCAATCCCCAGTACAAAAAGAATTAAAGAAAAACTAATGGGATAATGGAGTTAGGAATGGATAGAAAATGAAACTGAAGAGGCCAGGTTTCATACAGCCCACAATTTTTTAAGAGTCTGGACTTTATCTTCTAGATACCCTGAGTCACTGAAGGTGTCTAGTCAAGGAAGAATATGCCATCAGTCTATTACATTGGAAAGTGGTACCTCCCTGTAGTCTTGACCTGTATATCACTATTGATGAGTGGTATGAGGCATCTTTTCATGTGCTTGTCAATCATTTGTACATTTTCATTGGGGAAAATGTCTATTTAGATCCTTTGCCCATTTTTCATTGAATTATTTAACTTTTCTTTTCTTTTTTTTTTTTTGCGGTGCTGGGGATTGAACTCAGGGGCATTCTACCTCCGAGCTACACCCCCAGCCCTATTTTTTATTCTTTATTTTGAAACCGAGTCTCACTAAGTTGCGGAGTGCCTCACTAGGTAGCTGAGGCTGGCTGCGAACCCGGATCCTCCGGTCTCAGCCTCCCGAATTCTGGGATTACAAGCGTGCGCCACCACGCCCGGCTTAACTTTTCATTATTGATTATCATGATTATTTATATATTTTGGACCTATGTATCTTATCAAATATATGATTTTCAAATATTCTCTTCCATTCATCAACTAGTGAGGACCCCTCCTGCTGGCCTCCCTCCTTTCTTTCTTGCTCCCCATACTCCAGGGATCAGATGAATTTTTAAAAATGAAAATCCAGGTCCAGTTCTCTTTGCAGGGTGATATTTTAAAAATACTTCTCTGATTAGATCACCGCCCTGCTTAAAAAATAGGCATAAGAAATGGGTATAAGGAAAAACAGGTATAAGAAAAAATAAGTATAAGAACATAAGGTTTCCCAGTGCTAAGGGGGAAAAAATGGAGGTTCCTTCGTCTGGGGGCCTCAGTGGTTTCCCGTTGCCTGCTTCTCCACTTCACTTCTCTTCCAACTCTACACGATCATTACCTCAACCACACTGACTCAGCTTCAGAATCCCAGGCTGCTTCTTGTCCTATACACTTGGCATGCCAGAGCCTTCCTCCCTCCCCTTCCTGGGCAATTCCTTTTCCTTGTCTCAGGTTAAACACTGTTGCCTTTTGGAGAACAGCACAGGCTGTTCAGACTACATCAGGTCCCTTGACACAGCGGGCAGCACTCATCTAACTCATGCCACTTTGACTGAAGGTGTTATCAATTAATGGCCATTAGAATATAAGTTGTGGGAAGAGTGGACTCTTTGGTTGTGTGTCCAGAACCCACAACATCACCTGCAGAGGAAAGTGACAGAAACCTGGTCTCCTCTGGCCACCAGGGGCCCAATGGATGAGCTGTTCCTATGTCGGCCCTCTTTGAGCTTATAATTTTCTCAGAAGGGGACTGAGAGAGGTTGTACTAAGAGCATCTGTTGTATTTCTGTCCTGTCCTATGGGATTGGCATGACATTTTTCTCACCAGATTTAGAGGTCATAGCATTTACAAAGTTTCACCCAAAGTCCTTGCTGACTTTTGGTGCTGAGGAAAGTACCATCAGATTCAACCCCACAATTTTTAACCCTTCACCAGCTTGTCTTTTTTTTTTCTTTTCTTTTCTTCCCAAAAGACAAAGAACCATGTTTCTTAGACTTTGGGAGACATCCATTGTCTCTACCGTGTGTGTGTGTGTGTGTGTGTGTGTGTGTGTGTGTGTGTGTGTGTGTGTGTTTCATTCATTTATTTGTTTACGTTTTTGTGGTATTGGGTATTGAACCAAAGAGCATTCTACCTCTGAACTCGCCCCCCCGCCCCGGTAAGTACTTTTTGTTTTGGAGTAGGGTCTTGCTGGGTTGCTGAGAGGCTTGCTATGTTGTGAAGGCTGATCTCAAACCTGTGATCCCCCTGTCTCAGCCTCCCAAGTAATAGGATTACAGGAGTGCACCATCACACCCAGAAAGTTTTAAGAATTGACTTTCCATGAAGCCACTGAAGTGTCAATTAGCCGCCTTTGCTAGACCTAGTGTCTTTGTCAGTTTTCTCCTTGCCTCTGACAAGGAATCAGAGCTAGAAGGAACTTCATGGTCATTCACTTAGAATTAAACATGTAACCCAGTTATAGCCATAGAGATGCAAATAGATTATGAGGGTGCTGGTTTGGGGTTCTCATTCTTCCCAAGGATACAGGCTACAGACACTGGAGCTACTGCAGCCATCCTGTGAATAGAGCTGTGAGATGGATCTAGGTTAACCTAAAAACCTTACCTCAAGGCAGCCAGGCATAGGGATGACATGTTTAGTTATGTATGTTGGTAAATTTTCTTTATTCTAGGTTCCTAACTCTTATGCAGAAAGAGCCCTGCTGAGTATAGTCTACTATTCCTATTTCCACACTTTCCCTCCAGGACTAGGAGTGCTGCAGTCCATGTGATCACATGTACATGGAAGGCTCTCCTTCAGGAAGACACAATCCTCAGGCCTGCCCCTTTTCACCCATAACAACCTTCAGCTCCCTAACCTGGCTATATTCCTGTCCAGAAGGAAGCAGCTGTAGAAAATGGACTATCTCTGTTCCCTGAATGATTTCAGGGCTTCTAGATTTTGAGGGGCAATGTTAGGTAGCTAGATAGAAATGAGAAGGTGAGCAAAACTTGGATGAACCTGATGTACTTGAAGGAAAATGTTATGAATGGAAATACAGGACTCTCCACCTAGCTGTAGTTGGAGATCCATCATTAAGAAACCGAAAAGATGTCAGAAGGCTAAATAAACCACTGCAGAGTTTCACTTAGACCCTCCATGCAAAAGTTTCCAACATGGCAAAACAACTTAGACACACAAAGTAAAAAGAGATAGTGACTTACCCCAAATGCATCTACATTAGGGGGAAAGGTCCCCCCGGCGGGGGGCGGGGGAAGGTAAGTTATCTCACATGAAGAGTCCCACTCTAGAAAATAGCCCTTTCCAGAGTCCTTTTTCTCTGGAAAATAACTCCCTTTATCACTGTGCCCCCACTTCCCTATAAAAACTTCTTATATTCCCCTATTTGTGCTTTCTACTTGAGTTCTTTCAGAAGGAGTAAGAATTAAGACTGGAATTATTGCCTGGTCAAGCCTTCAGCCACCTACCTCCATTGGGGTGCTCTTACAAGTTTGGGGGATTGATTCTTCCTCCTATGAGTCTATTCCATGAGCCATAATATGTTCAGTCATGTGACTTCCCTGCCTCATCAGTGGACAACTTTTGCTCATGCATTCAGGGGACCATTGGAGTATGGAGCCAGCATGCACCCACTCACCCTCGAACAGGACAGGAGAGCTGTCAGCCCCAGGCTGCTCCACCCATGACTGCCCCTCCTGAGGTCTCTGTTTTTCAAGGTAGGAGCCCAGGGATGCTGCCCTAGATAGGTCAAAGGGGAACACAGACACCTGTCTCTGTGTTGTCACACTCCTCCCCATCGCCCATCACAGCTGCAAAACCAGGTTTTTATTCTCCAAGCAACATCCCCTGACAATGCTGCCCAAGCGGTCGGTCGGTCCCCATCTCCTGCTGGAGGCTTTCCAACCACTTAACACGGTTTTCAATTTCCACTGCTTATGTGCATACATCTCCATCCCTGTGGATGGATTGCCACAGAAACTTTCCTCTCCCAAATTCTGACAGACGGCATCTTTACCGTGAAATGATCCCTAAGTTAAAGTTATATTCACCAATATTCATTATGGGATAATGGCATCCAGCACCAGATCAAAAATTCATGGCAAGCACATTCTGCAACATTCCCCTGCTTGGATGTGTGCAGAGCAAATCGGTGACATCGTAATGTGTACATATGTCCAAACATTGCACATCTGCACATGTGTGGTGTACACATACATGAACACACACATAGCCCATGTCACACCTTCTCCCTCAGACTGCAGTGGCACTCCAGGAGCAGAGCTGAGTGACAGGATTGCTCAACCACATGATGGGCAGGTGTGAATTTAGAGGAAGAGCCTGTAGCAGGAGGTTCAGTCTCTCCCACTCTATCACCAGCTAGGAGTTAATTCATCGGCTTTGTGACTCACTCAAGCAGCACAGTGTGACAACAGGGAAGAGAAAACAGCCTCTCAAGTCCCAGGGAAGATCAGGTAGGCTTCAGCACCCAGAGATGGAGGCTTTGAAGCCCATATTCTCCAGGGCAATGAGCAATGAGCAATGAGCTCCCTAGGACTCTCCCAAAATCTTGGGTTCCATGTCTTAAAACTAAGTTTTCTGGGTGTGTCTTGGGGGGTACTTTGCAAGTCACAGTCAAGATCCTTGCTTCTCACTCCCACAGGTAGCAAGAGAGAGAAGATCCTGATATCTCACAAACCCTGCATAGCCTCTCCAGCCATTGCCTGTCCTCTCTTCTTTGTGTGCAATCCCACAAGACCAACAATTCCAACTTTGCCTGCCTCCATTACACTCCCCAGGAAATCACCTGGTTGACTTCTTCTGCCTCTAATGTATTACTGTTTTCTCATTTCTGTGCCTAGAAGCACCAGCACCATGTTAACTAGAAGTGGGCTGGCAGTCAGCAAAGTCTCCTTTCTCACCATCTATGGCCAATATAATTTATCACTGCCTCTTGCTGAGCAGCTACCAAAGTCCATGGGAAGAACACAAGGCATACCATTACAACTTGGTTTCAATATTTCCTATACATTCATATATAGACTTTTTTTCTTTTTCTTCTTCCTTTGACCCACAGAAAAGAGAACCCTAAATCTCCATATCTTGCCACCTCGTAATTCTTCTGTCCCTAATAGTGCCTCTCGGGTCACTCTTGGCCAATCTTTTGGAGGAAATGTTACCTGGCCTTCCATGTCACCTTATTCACTTTCTGCCAGATTTGTTCCATCCTGAAAGCAGTATCTTTGAGAGTTATTTACAATATGGAAATACGGTGCTTATAATCAGAGTATTTTTTTTTATTTTACCTATATACAAGCTTACACACACACACACACACACACACACACACACACACACACACACTCACATAGATCCAGTCATACACCACATACTGACATTTCAGTCAACAATAGACTACACAGAAGACAGAGGTCCCACAAATTTAAAATGGAGCTGAAAAATTTCCCATCAGCTACTTACATGGTCATTATGCTAAGACTGTAGTTCAACACATTACTCACTTGTTTGTGATGATGCTGGTGTAAACAAGCTCACTTAGCTGCTGGCCATCGAAAAGTATAGCATAAAACCAGGTGTGGGGGGACATACCTACAATCTCAGTACTTTGGAGGCTGAGATAGGAGGATCACAAGTTCAAGGTCAGCCTCAGCAACTTAGAGAAACCTTGTTTCAAAATAAAAATTAGAAGGGAATGGGAGTGTAGCTGAGAGGTAGAATGTCCCTAGCTTTAATTCCCAATACCACACACACACACACACACACACACACACACACACACACACGTATATCATATACAGTATATAATACTTGATACTGTTTGCAAATGACTACATTACTGGCTTATATATTTACCACCCTATAGTTTTTAATCATTATTTTAAAGTGCACTCGTACTCATAAGAAGAAGTTTACTAGGAAACAGTGTGCTGTGTTCTATGGCAGCAGCCTCACACATCTCCTGTTCACTTCATCTTTAATTGCATCTTTTCTCCTCTGCTTAATTTAACCTTGTATTGTTTGATTCAACATAGCTGTAGGAGCAATAAGTGAATATATTATATATACATATATACATATATATATGTTATATGTATTAACATATATAATACATGTAACTGACATTCTATAATGCCAATGTCTAGGCGTGTGGCGGGCTATACTCTCTAGACTTAGATACACACATTATGATGTTGGCTCAATGATGTAATTGTCTAATAATGAATTTCTTCAAAGGCATCTCTGTCATTAAGAGAAGCATAACTGTATGTATGAAAGACACATAGCTGCCCTTCTTCCCTCTCCTGAAATATTTCTCGACTAAGATTCCCAAAAACCCGCTGGCAGTCCAGAGCAACCTCTGTGGGTCTCCCGGCACCGTTGGTGGAGGGAGGAGCAGAGGGAGAAGGTGAGTCCTCCTAGATTGAAAACCCCTTGTTCTGAAAGCACACCCATTCTCCTCTCTGTCCCCAGCATGCAGGCTCCAATCCCCTTGAGGTTTGAGAGGAGGCAAAGGATTGCCAGTTCTGATTTCAAAAGTATTGAGGATGAAGTTGGTGTGTTCAAATGGAGGGAGAAAGGAAGGATGGAAGGAGAGAGGTACTAGTGAGTGGGGTGGAGAAACAGGTGGGTGCAGTGGGTAAGCCAGGGGATTAGGCACAAGCATCAGGAAGGTCTCTGTGGAAGGAGGGGACCGAGTGGGTGAAGCAGGTATCAGAATGCCAGCCAGAGTTCAAATCATAAGGCGATTTCTCACTACCTAACTCCCAGATATTTTGCAACACAGATATATAGACCCTACTTTCTATTCTCCACTTCCATTTCCTCCCATCCTAGGAACAGTTAAAGGGACCTGAATGTGTGTAGAGTGAGAAAACAAAGCTGAATCACACAAAATCAGACTCAGTAGAGGGAGCCTGGAAATATTCCCCAACCAGAGGATCTACATTGCCCTTATATCTCACTTTTTAAAATGTAGAGACTAGGCTAGAGTTACCACACTGTGTCAAGGCCACCCAGCTACATTTGAATGCCAGTCAGCTTTGAGTAATTATTTGGTATAAGTATGTCTCAAATATTTTATAGAATATGCATATGCCAAAAATGTATTCATCATTTAGATAAAACTCAATTTTAAAGGCATTGGTGGCTTAGCTAAAATTAAATTTTAATTGAGTATTCATTATTTTGTTTTTTTGTGTGTGTGTTTATTTTTTGCTTCGGTTCACTTGCCAGATTTAAGCCAGGCAAAATTTCCCAGGCTTTCAGTTTTGCCATTCTCTGCTTTATGTCCCTACCCTGAGTCGAGGGGTAGGAGAGAGCCCTGTAGGGCATTCTGGAAGAAAGGGGACACAGGAATACCAGAAGAATTCCTGGACCAGCACTTCACACTGTGGCTGGGGCAGTACACCAAGCAGAGGGCTGTTAAAACAGGCAAAACCAAGTGTGTCCAGAATTGTTAGGAAAACACCCCACTCATCAGCAATTAATGCTGACCCACTAAGTCTGACTCCACTACCCACCACAAAGCCCAGGCATCAAGCTACCAGGGAGCAACCAGACAACACTAATTCATTGTTTAAAGGATAAAATTCTGTGCAATCTGTCTTTGTAACCCCAGAAACTAACTCTCTCTCTCTCTTCCTCTCTCTCTCTCTCTCTCTCTCTCTCTCTCTCTCTCTCCCTGCACGCACGCACACACACACGTACACGAACACATACACACACAGGCTAATACTCTGGGTGACAAATCATATTCATTTTTTTTGTGTGTGTAAACCACTAATTATTTCACTTGTATAAAATTCCTCTATGATTTTCACTGCTGGAAAATCACAGGGTGGTAAGTGCCACTGGTACCTGTCACAGACAAGGTGTAAACAATGTGATCCAATAAAACCTCATAGAGCACAGTGCACAGTATAGTGGCTTGCCGGGCTCATCAGTAAAACAAAAACAAAACATCAAAGCAAAAAGCATTAACCGAGGCTAGCCTGCAAGGAGAATGGTGGCAAGTGAGTTTGAAGACTGAATTCTTAATATCCCAGGACAACAGACTTTATAGATAAAAGAGAATGGGAGGGAGGATCCTACAGAGGGGCTGACCATGAACTGTCCAGACCTAACCATGGCTAGCCCCTCTCTGCACACCTGTGTCATAGCTCGGTCAAGTGGCAAATGATCCTGCATGACCAGTTAGCACTCTACCGTTTACAACTTGTTTTTACATCCACCAGCTCATTGGATCTTTCCCCAATTTGTAAATAGGAGAAAATCTGCTATTCTCCAGAAACTAACTATTGGAAAGATTTGTGATTTTTATCAAAGACAATAAGGTTTGGGGCAAAAAGTACTTCCCTCCTCAATATAAAAGTTACCAAAACAAAAGTTGTCATGGATTACAGTCTAGTGGGGGGGATACTTATTTATTACTAGTCATACTGGCATATATCTAATCACAAACAGAATCAGCAACAGGGACTTGAGTCCACAGGAGCATGTAGCAGGTGAATCTGACTTAGCATAGGGCTCCCAAGTTAAACTTCAGGGGATGCTGGGGTGAGGTCAGAAGCAAAGAGCAGGGCAGGAAAAGAAACGCCTTCCAGTCAAAAGGCAAAGTCCTGGACAGTGCAAGTCTAGTGGCAGGCTTAGAGAAACAAGGCAGCCTTGTCTGAAGTTTAGAGAGCAGGAAGAGATGGCCAGACTAGCAGGGAGGGCAAGTAGGGGTCAGGCCACTCAAGGGCTCAAAGTCCATGGTAAGGATTCAGGAAGCTGCTGCAGGTGCTAAGCAAGGGAGTGAGTGCCCCTCTCACCAGGTCATTTGCAATGTCCCTTCTGCACCTCTCCATTGAGATGCAGCTCCAGAGCCTCACCTTCATTCCAGATGAGGAGCCTTCTCATCATCAAAGGACTGTTTCTGCTTAGGAGGTGACTCCGATGCAACTTGGCAAAGCCTCAGCTGCAAGTATGTCCCTCCTGTCAGGGGCCAACAGACAACATTGTGCAGAGTGGAAGAGAAGGCCTTAACGATGTCAGCCATCATCGGCATTCACTAGGAAGAAAACCAATGTAGCTCCTCCATAGGGTGCCGTGAGTCCTGTCTTCTCCTGGCAGGAGAAGAGAGGGCCTCTGGGTCATCAGCCATGGATAAGAACCCTGTGAGGAGAGGTTCCTGTGAGAGGAAGCTGGACTGCCACATTCCCTGTTCCTGGACCCTTGAAGGTCTAGCACCTTTGTTCTAAGTCCCAACCACCTTCCTTTCTCTCATCACACCTCCCTTACCTCTGTACATTTCCTCTGTCAGGTGAATTCTTTCCATCTTAGGATAAAGGAAATTGTACTTTTGTTTGCAAACATTACTCCAAATGCATTATACACATGAATCTTTTCCATCTCTCTGAGGCCTGACTTTGGACTCTAAACAGCTAGCATTTTTTTTTTCTCTGCACTTCATTGTATCACTCTTTTCTTGAGACACTGAATCTGAAAGGTCTAATTGTGCAAAGGCCAAGAAGTAGTAGGAGATAATGTTCTTCTATCAAAATAAGATTTTCCATTTGCAAAAATCACGGAAACAGGGAAACAGCATAACAAATAGTGGCGTAAATTAGGTCAGGGGATAGTGAGTATAAAGCCCAGGGGTAGGAGAAGGTGCCTGGAGTGGGGCAATTGTGTTGAACATGAAGGCTCAGATTTCTTTGAGACTTCTGGACTTAGCCATAGTCCAGAAGTGGAGGCCATGGAAAGAGAAGGATCCGCAGAATTTTCTTTCATGTTTGGATAGGGTAGGAGTGCCTTCACTGGAAATGGGAAACCAGAGATAAGAGTTAGGTTTTAGAAGACAAATCATGCATTTAGTTTTGATTTCACTATGTTTCTGATGCTTAGGAATCACTTAGACATGGAAATTAGCCAGAGATATGTGTCTGGTGCTCAGTAGAGAGGTATCTCCTACAGACAAAAATATGGAAGTTATAGAGACAGAAATGGTAGAAGAAATAAGTCCGAAAACTCCATTTTACAACTATAGTTGACTATACTATAGTGACTATAGTTAACTGTGGACTATATACTTGGAAATTGCTAAAAGAACAGATTTTATGGTGTTTTTGTTTTGTTGTTGTTGTTGTTTGTTTGCTTGTAGTGCTGATATTGAACTCAGAGGCATTCTACCTCTGTGCTATGCCCTAGCCTATTTTATTTTTTATTTGGAAACAGGATCTCACTAAGTTGATGTGAGCCTTACTGAGTAGCTGAGACTGGCTTTGAACCTGTGATCCTCCTGTTGCAGCCTCCCAAGTACAGAGGTTACAGGCATGCACCACCATGCCCAACTCAGATTTTACATATTTAACCACAAAAATAAAATGGTAAATATGTGAGGAAATGTATGTTAATTAGCTTGATTTAGCCATTTCATAAGATAGACACATTCAACACATTATGTTGTACACTACAATAGTTACAATTTGTATGCGTTAATTAAAATAAATTATCATCATAATAAAACAAAAAATTTAAAAACATGGTGAAAGAAATATAAAAGAGATTGCCCAAAGGAAATGGGAAGGATAGGGTCGCTCCTTGGATAACTCTAATTGAATAGCAGGGACTGCAGAGTCTGAGGAGATGCCAGAGTGGCAGAAAGAGAAACAAGAAGGTGTGCCATCTTGGAATCCAAGAGACTCCATGGTTCCAGTTAGGATGCAATGGTCACCAGAGCCCAGAGCTGTTAAGGATCAAGGGAGTCAAGAATTTTGCTATGGTTTGTATGTGGTTTCCCTATCTATGGTCCATGTGTTGGTAAATTGTTCTTAGTGTTATTGGGAGACAGAGCCTAGTGGCAGGTCCTTGAGTACTTTCCAGCCATGCCTTCAGAAAGGGTTAAGGCATTTCCTTTAATAGGTGATTCTTCCACCACACATATACTTCTATATGCCACAGGACCATCACATGAGCCTGTGCATGCCGTTTGGGCTTTCAGCCTCCAAGACGATGAACAAAATAAACCTCTTTTCTTCATAAGTAGCCTGCCTCAGATATATTATTATAGTAACCAAAAGCAGGCTTCTGCAAATTTGAAACAGTTATTGGGTTGAGAGACACGGAAGTCATTGATGAACTAATAATACTGCTGGCAGAGTGGTGCAAGCAGTCAACGATGTGAACGTCATTGTGCATCGGAGGTGAGAAATGGGAATGAAAGACTGCAGCCAGTACAGACCACTCCTGACAAAAGTAGATGCCATTATTCCTACCCATTTGGCTAGAGCAGAGAAAAGGGGAATGGGCAGCAGCTGGACGGGGATGTGGAACCCAGGGAAGGTGTGTATGTGCATGCATGCTTGCTTGAAGACTCGGATTTTGAGTGCATTCACAATCAATGAGGAAGACTCTGTGGGTAAAAGAGAGTGTGTATAGATAAGAAAGGGAAGGGACAATGAATAAATAGTATTTGGGTGCAGGAGGTGGTGTCCAAAGCTGGGGTGGTAGCAGAGGAGGGAATTTGCCTAGAAGAGGAGCAGGAGCATCAGTCACTGACAGTAGAGGAGGCAAGAGGGCATGGGCAGGGGACCTGGAGCCAGGAAGCTTTGTTCCTGTAGGATGTGTTGTATAGGGAGGAGGTTCCATCTGCTGAATGAGGGGGGTTAATCACACATTTGAGAGATTTAGAAATAAATCTCTAAGAGAGGAAAACAAATTAATCAGAGAAACTTATCCAAAGAGTTTAGCATATTTGAGATATCTTCAAGGGTTGGCAGTCATGGATTCAGAGTGGAAATAGAAAAGTTTGTGATGCAAGAGCCGGATGGTGAATTGGCCTCTCTCTTCTTACCCAAACTATTGAAGTCTGTGCCCCTTCCTGAACCTTGTAAATCCTGGCAGTTGAAATAAGATGACAGAGCTGGCCTGGGCATGGTAGCACACACCAGTAATCCCAGTACTTGGGAGACTGAGACAGGAGCATCTCAGTTTCCAGACCAGCCTCAGCAACTTAGTGAGATTTTCAGCAATGTAGCAAGACCCTGTTTCAAAACAAATAAACACAATAAAATAGAGCTGGGGATATAGCTTAGAAGTAGAATGCCTCCAGGTTCAATCCCCAGTACCAAACCAAACAAAACAACAACAACAAAAACTGAAATAAATGAAGATAACAACTTTGTAAGTGGTTATGGGTAGCTAGATCTATCTCCCCCCAACAAATTGGCACATTCCGACAGCCTCTCTGTCATTTGTCCTATTCTTCTACTCTCTTCTTCCAGTTCCAGGCAGAAAGCACAGTGATGACACTAAAAAAAATGAGATGAAAATTGTGAAAGCATAATAAAAACTTGGCAATATGCAAGAAAAAAACAGTATTTAATTATTACTCTATCAGTCAGGAAGTCTAATGGGCATGGTACTTTTTGAGTGCTCTATTTTTTTTTCAAATTGCATGCATACACAGTACATTTGTTTGCTTTTGAAATCACTAATGAGATGGATATTATTAGTTTCAGTTGTCCATCTAAGGAACAGGTGTGGCTAGTTGAAGGTCAAAGAATAAAGGTGTATGGAACCAAAGGTGGGAATCCAGGTCTTGGGGCATCAAGGAGCAAGCTTATCCCATCAATGCCAAGAGATGCCAAAACTTGATTACCTTCAGTGTGGATCAACCATCCTTAAAGCTGATGATGGGAAGCGAAATTGCTGGACTCACTTTTTTTTATATATATATACAGCATAGTTTTCAAATTGCTAAGCCTCACCATATGTATACCTGGCCACCCTTTCTAAGACTGAAAGGTACCAAGACCACCTTTGGCAGTTTTTCTTATCTCCTGCAAAGAGGAAAAACTACTGTGAATATTATTTGTCCAAAGTTATTTTCTTCATCTAATGCTGCTGGGATAGCTGTGATAGAACAAAAGCCTTGCCTGGGGGAAAGGACATTTTCCCAGATGTATAGAAGCAGAACCTCATGGTCAATGCCTGACCACAGTCTATGAATCTAAAACTAATCTCATAGAGCCTGGGGCTGGTCAGAGGAACCCAGTAAATGTGTCATTTTTCCACACATTTTGAACTAAACACTCTGTCCACATGAGACTTTCCATGTACCTCCCATGTTGTGCTAATTTTTTGCCAATATTAGCAAAGAAAGAAATACTGAAACATAATGCCGAGGACTTGGCAAGCCTATTTTTCAGAGATGAAAGAGGAAAAAAGGAATCCACTTAGAAACTGGGAAATTGATATTAAAGGGGGAAAGCATGTCTTCTTTTTTTTTTTAATCAGCGTGAATCCAGGAATCCATATCACACTTTGGAAGAAGACCTTGAGGATGCAACCTTTAGTTGCATGCATTCTAAACTAGGGTATGGCTGAGCTTACTCCATTTCTTAAATGTCTAAGAAATATCAAGAGGATCTGTTAAGCTAAAGGACCCCAGTTAATGCAACATTAGAGAACTTGATTAGAGCCCAGCACTCAGGAAAATCATTTTCAGCTTCCCGCATGCTACATTGCACATGTAATATGTTGTGTTTGATGTTGTTTGTCATTTATTAAATGTATATGCTAATATGAAATGTTCACTTTCCTGAGTATGGGGGTGTTAAAAAGTTCAGTCTCATTTCACACTCACCCTCAAGAAACTGGATTTCCCGAGTGCTTCCCTATGCTAAGGCTGAGGGGCAGAGGAGCCCTCCTTGAATTTCTATTCGTTAAGTGCCTTCTGTGTTCTAGGCATTAGGTAGGAAATATGACAGGGAGCTTGTAAGGGACTCATACACAAGCCTCTGCCCTCCAGAGGCTTACAGTGGGAAGAAAGGCACACACAGAACTAATGAAATACAGCATGTCAAATGCAGCCAGACTGGCATATCCGAAGCATTAAGAAATGCAAGAGGGAAAGGATATTCATCCTGGTGGGGGAAGACTTGTGGGTAGGCAGCATCCAAGCTGGGGATATGCAGACACGACTGGTTTAACTAGAAAGAGGAAGATATGAGGAACTATCCTTAACAATTTCTAAAAGCAATAGATTGACAAAGAGAGTTTCTCCTGTGCCTGATGTCATTTTGGGAGCCAACTCAATAGAAATAAGAATACAGCATTACCCATGGGGGATAAGTGGCAAGACCTACAGTGGATGCCTGGAACTCGTGGATATTGCTAAATTCTGTATGTTCAATGCTTTTTTCCTTTTCAGACATATCTGTGGTAAACTTAAATTGGTAAACCAAGCATAGTAGAAGATTAATAATCACCAGTATTAAAGCGTTTTGAATATTGTCTCTCTGTCTCTTAAAATATCTTAGTTTACTATACTCGCCTTCATCTTCTATGTGAGTTGATACCATTCCTGTGTGATGCAATGAAGTGAGGTGGATGATGTAGGCTATGACATTGAACACAAGTATTGCATGCAATGCCGTCGTGGTCAATCTGATAAAGGAGATGCAGATACACCGGACCAAGGGAAGATTCACATTGCAGGTAGGATGTACAGGATGGTAAAAGATTTTATCATACTATAATGAACAGCATGCAATTTAAAACTTATTAACTGCTTATTTCTGGAACTTTCCATGTAATATTTTGCACCTTAATTGACTACACTGGTAACTGGAGCCACAGAAAACGAGACTGCAGATAAGGAGGACAATTGCACTATATGAAGAATATGCAGTTAGCTGGGTGTGGTGGCACATACCTGTAATCCCAGTATTTAGCAGGCTGAGATGAGGACTGCAGTTTTGAGGTCAGCCTCAGCAATTTACCAAGACCATTGGCAACTTAGTGAGACCCTATTTGAAAATTAAAAATAAAACAAAGGGCTAGGGGTGTAGATTGGAGGTAGAAAGCCCCTGGGTTCAATCCCTAGTTGCACACACTACACACACACACACACACACACACACACACACACATACACACACACAATATGCAGTGGGCATAAAGTAAAGTGTGTTCTACACCTCATGATATTGTCATTTGTGGAATGTTATTAGAGAGTCTAAAGAGAAGAAACTAAAAAGGATTCATAAGGATTTTTTTTAAATGGGGTGCATTGTAATTTTACACCATATTGGGATACACAGTGTTAGAAAAATATATGCATACACCAGGCTGCTCCCTCCCTCACCCTCACCCCGAAAGTCTTTGAGATTGAAATAGGCAATTTTGTAAATGTTCAAGGCATTATTTCTACTATACATTCTTTATAAATTCATATCCCCATTTTTCCCTAATCACCCTCAGTCATTCCCCTGGAGTCTCTGCTCAATTTATCTGACGTTACCCTCATTTCCAAATATCTCTCTAGCTTCCACATATAAGAGAGAACATACATCTACTCCTTCTTTGGAACTGAGTGTACTCACTTAGTATAATATTCTCGAGTTCCCTCCATTTTGCTGCAAAAGGTGTAATTTTGTTCTTCTCTATGGCTGAGTAAAATCCCATTGTGTGTATATACCGAAGTTTTGTGAGCCATTTGTCTGCTGATGGATATCTAGGCTGATTAATAGTTTGGCTATTGAAAATTGTGCTGCTATAAACATGGATATGCAAGTCTGACTATAATATTTTGATTTCATTTCCTTTGGGAAGATGCCCAGGAGTGCTATTGCTGGGTCATATGGTAGTTCTGTTCCCAATCTTCTAAGAAATCTCCATACTGATTTCCAAAGTGGATGCACTACCTAGAAATTAGACCAGGAACTTTGAAACTGCTAGAAGAGGATATAGAACCAACATTCCAACACATAGGTTCAAGTAGATCTTCCTCAATAAGATCCTGAAAGATCAGGAAATTAAAACAAGAATTAATGAATGGGATAGAATTAATTTAAAAAAGCTTTTGTGCAGCAATGGAAACTATCAAAATTCCACAAAGAGAGCCTACAGAATGGGAGATCTTCACCACCTAGTAATCTGACAAAGGTCTAATGTATAGAGTATATGAAGAGTTTAAAAGGCTTAAAACTAAAAACAGGAGTTTTTCATCTGAAATAGTTGTTATTTTAGTGTGAGTCCCATTGAACCCACATACCCCTGCTGCACCTTCCCCTAAGGATACACCGACAGGTTTGGCATTCACTGTCACTTTTATCCAGGGATTAGGAAACATTACTTTTATTGAATAAAGTATAAATGGATTGTAGTTAACAACAACAAAGTCATCTCCTTATTATGTCACAACTCATGCTTGTTTTATATAGCAGCTATATAAAATAATGTAAAAATTTTACTGACAACTTAAAATGTGGGATAATGTTCCATGGTACAATTTATTTAACTATTTTTCCACAACGTTCACTCTTCAGATAACTAATCTTCTTTTTCCTATTTATAATGTTTCTATAAAACCCTACATTATGTAGGACTTCCCTATGACAAATCTGAGAAGTGCAATGACAGGGGCAAAGTTTTCTCTTTGCCCTCCAAATCAATTAACTCTCTTATTTAGATGTCCTTTATCATTTTGTCCTATTAGCTTGCTTGAACTTACTTGTTGATTTATAAACATTCTTATGTATTTTTTAATTATCCTCATATAGTTGATGCCACTATTTCTACCAGTGTTCCCTTAATTTGAATCATTTTCGGATTATACATTTCTTTAAAAATTCAGTAATTTCTATTTATCCATATTTACTATTTTTAAATAATTATTGAAGTGAATTTTATAATTCTTTTTTGGCATTTTTGTGTGTATGTGTGTGTGTGTGTGTGTGTGTGTGTGTGTGTGTGTTTTGAGGTGCTTAATAAGTTCATTTAAAAAATTTTATATGGTAGACAAATAACATGTAAGACCATTTTTTCCCACTTTTGTGGGGGGGGAGGTATACTGGGGACTGAACCCAGGAGCAGTCTATCTCTGAGATATACCCTCAGCCCCCTTTTTTAATTTTTTGTTTTGATACAGGTTATCCTTAGGTTACTGAGAGTCTCACTACCTTGCTGAACCTGTCCTTGAACCTGAGATCCTCCTGTCTAAGCTTCCCAGATATGGGAATTATAAACACCTCTTTCAATCTCCACTAATTTCAAACATCTATGTTTCTCATCATGACTCCAATGACCCATGTATTAATTTCTAGAGTTGATAGTCTATTTCATCTATTTGTATTTTCCTAAGCTAGACCTCAATTCTTTAATGATTGGTGCTTCTTAAATTTGACAAGAGATGTTGAAAGTCCATCTTTTGATCATTTACTTCAAAATGTCATGACAGTCCATGAGCAGTTATCTTCCTTTGAATTTTAGAATCCGCATGTCAATTTTCATAATAATCTCATTAAAATTATTAGGACTACATCAAATTTTTAGATAATTTTGGAGAGAAGCAAAATTTTAAATTTGTTTCAAATTTGTTGGCTAAAACATTTAGCAAAATGTTGGATAATAGTTTTTTTTTTTCATTTTAAAACCCTTTTAATTTGCTTCATGTACACTCAAATGCCTTGCCCTTTTCTACTTGGTCTATACTTCTGTTCCTCTCAGAACCCCCTATTCACATAATCTTGCCCCTATCTCAATCTGTCTAGAAAGTTAAGGACTTGAAAATGAGCTGCTTAGTATATAACACTCCTCTAAAGCTGTGATTGTTGTGAGGACAGACAGATAAATGGACTTTTATGCTCCTTCTTTATATGTGATAAAGGGTTATACTGCATTCCCTTTTTTAGATCCAAACAATGTCATTTGCAAAGGAAGAAAATCACTTAAAATTGATTTAATACTTAATATCAAAATCAAACAACATTTAAGAGAATGATGGAAATCATTTCATTATGAGATAAAAAAACTTATTTTGAATATTTTATGATATTATCCACATACTATGGTCATCCTAGATAATCCACTCTATGCAATTCAAACTAATGATTTCTGTTTTAGTAATCCTGATAATCAAGTTTAACTGTCCAAGTTGCTGTAACAAACTTAACCACTGACTAATCATCTTTGTATAACATTCTCTAAGACTATAAAGAATTTGTTAATATTTTGAGCAAAATAATAAGCTTTTTATGTTTCCTGATTTTATGAGAATGTTTATATTTAAATATTCTGTGTATTTGCTGTACTCTTTTTAGTATTCTGAATTTACTATTTTTTATCCTGACATAGCTCATGGTAGATTTTTAAACACTTTGGTAGCGATTAAGATAAATAATAGAGTTTCACTACTTTGCTAATGTAGTAAATTATATTAATAGATATGATTAAGTAGAAATGACAAATTTACATTTCCAGCCCTGAATTTTCCCTGTGACTTTTTCCCCCCAATCACTAATTGCTTCTTGACAATCCCACTTAGATGATCAATACACTTCTCAAACTTAATACAACCCAAAACAAACTTTCATTCTCAGAACTTTCTCCCTCGGTGATTCCAAGCTGAGTGAATGGCAACTCCACACACCCCATTGCTCAGTGCACAGCACTGGAGTCACTGTGGGCCCTTACTTTCTCTGCTATATCACATCTAATCCAGTAGGAAACTGTGTGGCCTCCACTTTTCAAAATTTATCTGGAATTGCAACTATCCCTTTCATCCAGCTCATCAAAATCATCAACACTCCTCACCAGGGTGGCTTCAGGGACACCCAGCTAGTCTCCATGTGTATAGATTCCCAAATGATAGCCATAGTGATCCTCATGATTTCTCCCATTCAAAACATTCACTCTGTTCCCATCACATTTAAAATAAAGTCCAAAACTGTTTCCATAGCCTACAGAGGGCAAAATACTCTGGCCCGTAATGCTTCCCAGTGTCATTTCCTATCCTTTTTTCCTTGCTCAGTGGTTTCAACTTAGAATAATCACCCTGTGGTTCCCTGATATTACCAAGCCTGCTCCCAGCTTAGAGCTTTTCCAGTTGCTACTCTGCATGGAATACTCAATACACAGATACTCTTATAGCTCCCTTCCTATTCCATTCAGTCTCTGCTGAAATATCACTCTATCAGCATGGTTTCTCTTGATGATGCAGTCTCAACTGGCCCATATTCATCACTTTCTATTTCCTTATCCTGCTTTGATTTTTCTCATCATCTGACTTCATCTTATATAGTTTAATCTTGTTCATTGCAGTGTCTCCATTATAATGAAAACTTCATATGGGAATTATCTGTCTATTTTACTCACTGCACTACTCCCATTGAGGAGAACAATTAAGATGTATTTAGACCTTGCCAAATGTTCCCTAGGACGGGAGCAAAATCATCTCCATAACAACTTATATTAAAAAAAAAAAAAAAGGAACTGAATCAGTAGTCTAAGCTTCTACCTGTACAACAACAACAACAAAAACTAGGAAAGAAGAGAAAGTTAACCCAAAGAACATAGAAGGAAGAAAATAATAAAAATCAGAGTGGAATGATAAACAATGAAGCACACAGAGAGAAAAATTAAAAAAAAAAAACAAAGAAACCAATAAAATTTATAAACCTCTAATCAGAGTTAACAAGAAAAAGAAAGAGAAGATATAAATGGCCAACATTAGAAGTAAAAGAGAAAACTTCATTAGAGATCCCAAAATAAAACTGAGTGGATATATTTATTATTATTATTATTATTATTATTATTATTATTATTATTATTTTACAAAATGGAATTCAAAATCAGAAAGTATATTGGATATAAAGAAACAATTGTAAATATACACATAACTGGCTTTCAAATTATGTAAAGCAACACTGAGAATTAAAGAGAAGAGGATGAATCCAAAATTATAGTTAGAGATTGCAAAACTTCTATTCAGTTCCTGGTAGAACAAGTAAGCAGAAAATCATTAAGACCATAGAAGATATGAAGTACATTATCAACCAATTTTGTCTTACTTGACATGTAGAGATCCTCCATCCAAAACAACAGAACTATCATATTTGTCAAATACTCAGAGAATAATCATCAGGATAGACAATATTTTAAGCCAAAAAATAATTGATAAAAAATTTTAAAAGATTGGAATCAAACATAGTAGTTATAAAGTCAATAGAATTAAAATAAAGATTGTCTAAAAACATAATAATATATAGAAAATCATCAAATATTTAGAAAATAATTTTAGAAAAATAATAGGATCTAGAGTTCTGATGTACAACATTGCACTTATAGTAAGTAATACTATGTTGTAAAGTTCTATTTTTGTTAAACTAGCATGGTGGTGCATGCCTGTAAGCCTAGTACCTGGGAAGCAGAGACAGAAGGATCTCAGGTTCAAAGTCAGCCTCAGCTATTTAGCAAGTTTCTTAGCAAGACCCTGTTTCAAAATAAAAAATTAAGTAGGGCTGAGTGTGTAGCTCAGAGGTAGAATGTCTCTGGGTTCTCTCTGCAGTACCACAAAGTAAATAAATTAGTTAAAATGGTGGATCCCATGTCATCTATACTTACCACAATTAAAAAAAAAAAGAAATTTAAAGTCAAATCAAGTAGAAAAAGGGAATTAATAAATAGAAAAAGGGAATTAATAAAGACAAGAGTAGTCAAAACTCTATAGCAGTGGGGGCAAGATAGATAAAGGAGACTGGGTTTGCTCAGTTCATCTCGTATGCATGTGTGGAAACATCACACTGAACTCCATTAATATATGCAATTAATACATGGTATTCAAAAATAAAAGAAAATAATCATAAACAAAGAACTTTAAAATTTCAATAGTAAATTAATAGTAAAAAAACAAAGGAAAAATAATGAAACTAAAAGCTTTTTTTAAAAAATCAGTAAATTTGATAAAGCTCTAGATTAAGAAAAAAAGACAAGACAGATATTAACAATAATATGAGTGGAAGAGGGGAAATCACATCATAATAGGGGAATAATAGCAACAACTTTATGAAAGATAAATTATTAAACTAAGATAGTAATGGAAAATCTGAATAGTTCTATGTATCTGCTAGAAACTGGATTCATCAATGAAAAAAAGAAAACTCCAGGCACAGAGTTTCTCTAGTAATTTCTATCAAACATGTAAGAGGAGGAATATCAATCCTATACAAACTTTTGCAGAAATTAGAAGAGGAGGTAGCATTATCCGACTCAGTGTATGAGGCCAACATTACCCTTAGAAGACCAAAACCAAAACAAAGTATTACAGGTAAAAAATAACCAAAAAACTAGACACCAACATCCTTATGAACACAGGTTTAAAAATTCTTAGCAAATGAGCAAATTGAATTCAGCAGTGTGTTCAAATTAGAATGCACCATGACCAGTTGGGTTTACATGGTTGGGAAGAGAATTTGCAGCCAGGTCCTACTCTCCCTGTGGTGGGATGCTCCACTGCACACTCCATGCTCTCTGGTCCTCACTTCTGCTCTGCCCTGGTCTCTCTCTAGCCCTCCCATTGACTGGGATTTGCTACAGCTCTGCTCCACCCGGGCAAACCCAAATGCCAGCAACCACACTTTCACTCTGTCTCTCTTCAACAATAAAATCTGATCAGTGCTTCCCAATCTGTGGGGGGAAAATAGTCTTTAACCATTTAAGAACAACCTAGTACAAAAAATAACATATTCATTTTATGTTTAATCAAAGTGTCCTTGTTCCAGCAACAATACATTTTATTCCTATCTTTTCTTACCTTACTTTTCTTCATAAACAACATTCTCAGTGCAGGGGATTCAAAAAAATTAAACGGAACAAAGTAAAAGGATCATCCATGGTCCTACCAACCAGATTCTATTTTGTATGTAATAACAGTAGAATAGAGAATGTTTAATAATTATGCAAATTTTATTAGTTTCTAGCTTTGGTTATGTTTGGAAAGGACTTTCTGGCCTAAAAAAATGAAAGAACTATTTTGTTTCCCTAATATTTAAATAATTTCCCAGGAACACTTAACTTTTTAAATAAATAGCATTATTCATATCATGTAGTCAACAATTTTATAGATTTAAGCCTTTTTATAATCTTCATATTCTCTTCCATCAACCAATTTTTGTG
>PVLC010000672.1:170708-188258 GCA_004027655.1 Graphiurus murinus
ACTGGGGATTGAACTCAGGGGCATTCTACCTCCGAGCTATACCCCCAGCCCCATTTTTTATTCTTTATTTTGAAACCGAGTCTCACTAAGTTGCGGAGTGCCTCACTAGGTAGCTGAGGCTGGCCGCGAACCCGGATCCTCCGGTCTCAGCCTCCCGAATGCTGGGATTACAAGCGTGCGCCACCACGCCCGGCTGTGTCATTCAGTTTTAAACAATGTAACTTTGTAATTTGTTCTAATATCTAGCAGTACAAAATTTCCCTGATTATTATTTTCCTTTTTTAACCTCCTTTTGCTTATTTAATATTTTTATTCTTCTAAATGAAAAGTATAAAATGCTTTTTCAATTTTCCAAAACTTTGTTTGGAAGGCTGATTGGGATTGCATTACATTTTAAGATTGACTTCAGGAATAGATTTTTCCAATAATGCATTTTTATTTTTTAAAATCTTCATTTATTTTCTTCTCACTAATATTTTACTTTGCTTCATTTCCTTATAAGTACTTCATATTTTGAAAATTTATCCCTATTTAATATTTCTACTTAATGATTTTGTTTGCTTGAAATAAACTTAAAGGTAACTTGAGTCACTCAACAAACATCACTGGCTACATCTCATCACTCAGTCATTTCCAGGATTAAAGAAGCAACATTCTTCTTCATGTAATTCCAGGACACAAGACCCTTTCCTGACCTCTGGGGAATCCACAGTCTTTCTGGCATATTGTATTATATAATTTTTTTTTTTTTTTGCTCTTTAGCATTGCAAAGTTGACTTCTATTTAGTCACTGCTGATTCTCTAGTAGTTAAACCAAAAGCTACAGAGATATCTTCCCTGATATCGAATAGATGATGCAAAAGAACTATAGCTGCATGGGGGGTGATTTCTATGCTCCTGACGCAATAGTATATTTTGCATGAGTTTTCTATGCATCCATCCTAGGACTGAAGAGCTGTGACCACTGTTTTTTAATAGATGAGAAAACTGATATTTATGTGGTTTATACAAGTGGGAGAAGGTACTTTGCACCAAGAGCCCATGAATATGAAAATGAGACACTAGCTTCTTTCAGAGTAAAGAATTCTAAGTATAAGGTGCATATCTCCTTCACTATCACTCATTAGCAGTTTGGGGGGTCAGACCTTCCACAGTGGGTTTCTCTCTCCAGTACTTCTTGTATATCTCCAAGGTCTCTCCAAAGGCTCTGAGCTGTTCCTAAACATGTAGATAAGAAACCTCTTAAAGTATAGAACCAACTGATCTAGATAACACGGATTCCCTGAACCTCAAAGCTCCCTAGTCATCTGCTTTATTACTAATTCTTGGATGATGACAGTTTCTAACAGATCTCTTCTTAAGTTGCACACACACTGATTCAAACCTAGGACTCCCTGTATGTAACCATTCTGCCACAGGCCCGCTTGATGAATCCGCTTATCTCTTTTAATGTTTATGGGTTTTATTTCTTTTTCTTGCCTGATTGCATTGGTTGTACCTCCCAAATAATATTATATAATAATGCTGACAGCTACCATTTATTATACATAACAGATATAGTTCTAATGTTCTATAATTAGATATGATAGTGATGAGTGGGTCAAAATGTTTTTTTTATTTGTTTCCTGCCAGGGTCCAGCCCTAGCAGGAGTCGGGGGTCTGTTGACAGGTGGGGAATGAGACGAGGTCACGAGAATATGCACACCAAATGTAGTGATGAAGCATATCTACTTTATTGTTTACAAGCAGCTGTTTTTATACTTTTCATTTAGCAGTGAAGCACACAGAACAGAAAAGTTTATTGGACAGGTTATCAGACAGTTTGACGATAGCAAACTTGTTTTTTTAAAGGTTTTACATCAGTATATAATGATTTCATTTTGACTCTGGTACAAAGCAGTGTTAAAGATTAACAAGGAATAGGCCTGTATCCATTGGTCTAAGCTAGAGAGTTTTTTCTAAACCATCTGTTGTTTCTGTCAACTATAGTCTGTCTATCTTTATTAATGTGCCCTGTGAAGCTCCAGGGGGACACTGTGGGAGTTGGTAAAGACTGCCTGTGCTTTGATCCTATAAAGGGGTACCAAATACCCATATTCTTATAGCCTTCTTTACCCATAGATATGATTGTAGACCTAAATATCTTTGGCTTAGTTATTTTGTTTTCTATATCTGTGTGTTGAGGGAGAACATAAGGTTGATTCGTAACTATATCTGAATTACCTTGCAGAGCCTGTTTTCTGACTAATGTTTGTAAGTGATCAGAGAATTCTTATGTTGTCTGAAGGCACTATTTTTTCAGCTAACGTCAAGAGGTTGCCATCCGAGTGGCCACCACCTGTTTTTTAAGAAACCTTCTTTAATAATAAGTGTAAAAACAAGACCCGAAGTACCCAATGTTCCCAGGATATACTATAATGTTAGGCAGGATATGCCATGCATCCTTTCTTGGAAGCGTCTGCCTTGCAGGATTCAACTGGACTGAGCCTTGCTCATGATCCAACTATTAAGGAGCTGTGGCAGTTTCCTGAGTATGTCTCTGAATCTATTTTAATGGAAATTATTTTTAAAATTAATCTGATGCCTATTAGCAATTGTGAAAATGATTTTTAATTTTCCTGTGTTTTATTGATGTTATTAAATTTAGGAATAGATTCCCTAATATTGAACCAACATTATCTAGAGAAAAATGCTTCTCTGCCATAGAAACAGTTTATTATAAGAGAGTACCAGATTTGATGCAAACATTTCAACATTTGAGAATTTAAATCTGTATTTTTTTTTTGTGGTACTGGGGCATTCTACCTCTGAGCTACACCCCCAGCCCTGTTTTTTTTTTTTATTATTCTTTATTTTTGAAACACGGTCTCACTAAGTTGCAGAGGGCCTCACTAAGCAGCTGAGGCTGGCCGAGAACCCGGCTCTTCCTGTCTCAGCCTCCCAAATGCTGGGATTACAAATGTGCACCACCATACCCAGCTTTGAATCTGTATTCTTAAGTGTGAGAATCTGTGGTTTTATTTTTCACTTTTGTGGCATATTGACTGATTAAAGTATCAATACTTTGCTAGCTTTCTTAAATAAATTAGGACACACTTAACATAGAGCTATTCTGCTTATTAAGATTTTTAAATAACCTACCCATGAATTAAAAAAAAAAATTCTAGATTTTCTATATGCTTCTGCTTCTGCTTCCTTTATTTATTTTTAACAATAAGTTTAATTGGGTCTATGAATTTTTCTAAGGTTTGCTTTTGGTTGCAGGAAAATGGATGGAACTAGAAAATATTTTGCTAAGTGAGATCAGTCAGTCTCAGAAAGTCAAGGGCCATATATTTTCTCTCGTAAAATAGGAAAACAACAACAATGAAAAGGAAACAAAAGTGAGTTCAGATAAATAAGGACAGAGACCAATAGATGGTGGAAGGAGATTTGGGGGGAGGGGGAAGGACTGAGGAAAAAAGCAGTTCAAATAATGCTACTTCCATATATCAATACCCATCTCACTAACATGCATGAGGACGGAGGAGGAGGAAGCGAGAGAGGATCTGGAGGGAAACATACCCAGTGCTGTGTTCTGTGTGCATGTCTGTATCACTTTGAACTTCCCTATGATGTATAATTACAATGCATGAATAAAAGTGTTTGTTTGTTTTGGTGGTACTAAGGATTGAACCCAGGGGCATTCTACCTCCAAGCTATACCCCCAGCCCTATTTTTTACTCTTTATTTTGGAACCAGGTTGTGGAGGACCTCACTAAGTAGCTGAGACTGGTCAGGAACCTACGATTCTCCTGTCTCAGCATCCCAAGTACTGGGCTTACAAGCATGCACTACCATGCCTGGCTCAATGAAAGTGTTTTAAAAAAAGAAAATAGTGTAATAAAGAACTAAAATTTCAGCTTGTAAAAAAATAGCTACATGTACCTTTAAACTCTGACAGTCCTTTGATCATTTTATTGAATATCGACAGGGAAGGTCAGAGGCTATATGCAAATATTCCTGGTTTACAAGACTCCTCCTCAGCTTTGAACTGTGCTCAGTTGTTAATCTGACACCTCACTAGACTGCTTGTTCTTCAGTTCTCCTGGAGTCCTTTCCCTTGCATCCTGAACATCCTTTTAAATTACTTTCCTTCTTCTCTAGAACACAAGCTCCATAATATCCAGTGCTATATGGGCCTGGTTTGATGCCCCATGTCCAGGGTACTGCCTGACACATGGTCCTTCCTTGGCACTCAGTATGTTTTCATTGTCTGACTTCTGGAGGGCAGGGATCTTGCCACCCTTCAGCTCATTTCCCTCCATACAGTGGTGGATGCATAACAGTTGCTCAATAAATACCACATTTCAGAAAGGTACATGGGATTGATTAGTTATCCATCTTATAGTGATTCTAATCTGAGTCTTCAGAAACTGAATTTTTTCTCCTCTTTTCTTTAGAATGTGACACTCAGCAGCTGGAAGTAACCCCAAAGATTATTTGACCTCAGCCTCTGACAGTAATATGCTGATGTTACTCAGGCATATAAATAGCTGGTTTGCATGCACACACACACACACACACACACACACACACACACACACATACACACACACACAATTCCTGAAAAATTGATTTTCCTTGTTTCCTAGAATTCTCCTTGTCACAAATAATTTTCAAAATAAAAGAGTTCTTCCTTACGCCTACACTTATTCCTGCTTGTGGCTATGTCAAGATGTTAGTCTTTGTTTTCTCCCTGGGTACTTGTAGTGATTCCTGCTATAATTACTTCTTGGCCAAACTTTCATTTGTCTGACAGTAAGGCCGACAGAAAGACAGACAGTATGCTCACCTTTAAACTCAAGGGAATGCCTCTTTTCCCTTGTAAGGATGGGGACAGATCCAGCAAACAGAAGCCTTGCAAAGACCAAGGTATTGGAGACAGAAACTGCATCACAAAATTGTCTCTTGAAGCCATGTTATCTTCCCCCTCTGGAACTTACCAAGGCCAAGTAGGCAATTGCCTACATGCCAGGGGAGAATTCCTGACAGACCTCCCCACCTCCAATTCTCTTTTCTCCACAGGTCAAATTTACTATATCTAAGGCACTGATGTCTAGCTCTAAAGATTTCTGTTGCATCATGCCTGAGGTAGGACAGAAGAAATAAAATAAATAGGTAGAAAGGAGACATGAAGGGAGAACAAGGACAATGTAACTTTTTTTTTTTTTTTTTGCGGTACTAGGGATTGAACTCAGGGGCGTTCTACCTCCGAGCTATACCCCCAGCCCTATTTTTTATTCTTTTTATTTTGAAACCAAGTCTCACTCAGTTGCAGAGTGCCTCACTAGGTAGCTGAGGCTGGCCTCGAACCCGGATCCTCTGGTCTCAGCCTCCCGAATGCTGGGATTACAAGCGTGCGTGGCAAGGCATGTTAGAACCAAAAGTTTCAGAGGAATTTCCAAGTCCTTGCTCATTACCCTGAGCACTTCTGACTATCCTCAAGGAAGTATCCCTTGACCAACAACTGAGGTCACACAGAGGGTAATCTCCCTGGGCACTGCTGATCACTCTACCTGTAAAACAGTCTAAACAAAAGAGCAATCTTCTTGGGCACTGTTGGCTGTCTGAACAGTTTAAAGAAAATGTATACCTATGGATAAGACAGTGAAGATGAGAACCCGGAAGATAACAGCAACACCCTAAGTCATCTTGTGACTATGAAATGAGGTCATCCTCACATGCCTCCTCCTGCCCACCCGTCATGAAAGTCTCCTAGAAAAGAAGAGCCCCCCACACCCAAAGGGCCTCTCTCACTCTTTGGGGTGACCCGCGTTCTCCCTTGAATGTGTTTTTCTTACTTTCCTAAATAAATCTCTATGTTTCTGACTGGCACATGCGGAAAGGCTTTACCATATGTAAGCCAAGGACCCCAATGGTCCTGAGTTGAGGAATCACCCCTTCCCCATGATAATGCTCATGTTAACTGTCATGGCAGTGAGCCCCAGTGAGCATTCCACATTTCAGCTTACATCAGCAAAGTCCTCAGTATGTGATACTTAAAACTGGAAGCTTTGAAGGGGGAGAGGTAGAAAACTGTAGGGGAAAAGTTATTTTTCCTTTTCATTTATACCACATCATTTGATACAGAAGATTTCTGTGGCCTCGAAAAGTATGGGGATTTCTCCCCACCAGCAGCAGCAGCAGTGGATAGTGTGGGGTGTCTCCAATTCAATTCTGATGCTATCTACTTGGAGATAACATCAAATCCTACAGGTGGAAAATTCAGTCCCCAAGACTGCTTATCCCTACTTTGAAATCCAACCCCAAGCCTCGAGTTGCTTTACCTGTGATTGTAAAGAAAGGGCTATTAATCAGGGCCCCCACTACCCCTCCTCAGATTCAATTAGTTTGCTAGAGTAGCTTCCCAGGCTCAAGGAAACACTTGCTGACATTACCAGCTTATCAAAAACAGTATTACAAGGATCCAGATGAAGAGAGGCCCATGTCAAGGTGTGTGGGAAGAGCTGGAGAGCTTCCAAGCCCTCTCCAGGGAGAAACCCCCCCACAAACCTCCACCTCTACCAGCTCCATGGACCTCCAAGGTGATCAGCTGTCCAAAAGCTCTCAGAACCCTGTTCTACTGGGGTTTTATGAAGGCCTCATCCCATAGGCATAAGTGACTAAGTCATTGCCATTCAAGACCAACTTCACCTTCAGCCCCTCTCCCCTCCTGAGAGGGTGGAAGGGCAAAGGGTGTGAAAGTCTAAACTCTCTAAACCTACCTTAGTCCTTCCAGTGACCGGCTCCCATCTTGAAGCTACCTAGGAAAGGCCAGCAATCAGTCATCTCATTAGCATCCAAAAAGACTTTGATCACTTTGGAGATTCCAAGAGTTTTAACAGTCCTGTTCCTGGAAACTGGGGTGAAGCCCACATATATTTATATCTATATCCAGATAGATAGATAGATAGATAGATAGATAGATAGATAGATAGATATCACAATATCACACACACTCAATTTTCAAGTAGAACATAGCATCCTCCTCAAGAGAATATGTGTCCTCATAAAGTATAAGGAAATAAATTTATTTGAAATAGGATGGGGATCTATGCAGGGTAAGAGAATGCCCAAAGTTGAGACAGAGAGGCTTGAATGAGTCTGAAATTATGTGTGGGAGTTACAAAGAGGGACCTCTATTCTTTATAAGAACAAATTGCATAAACAGGGTTCATAAGACAATGTTTTCTTTCCCACTCCCCAGGGGCCTGGTGATGGTTCTGTCCTGGACAGTCCTGACTTGGCTTTGAAATAGGAGAAGATGCTGTCAGGGGTTCCTTCCAACTCAATTGTTTTGGAATGACTGTGTCCAGAGTGGCCCATACCAAATAGTAAGAAAGCATGCACTTCCCTATCACTCACCAAAACAGGCTTTCATATGTCCTTCTTGCATCCATTTGCCCCACATCTTTTGCCATTTGCTCATAACTTCACTTCCTCTGTGGCCCTTAGAGCCATAATGAAGACGAACCTATCCTCAGCTTCGGGGTACAGCCATCCTAGCCAGAGTGATTATTTTAATGATTGGAACTGACCTTGGCTCATTCGATCAGGAGGTGGATGGGAGAAGAAAGCTGCCTGGAAACTGTTGCAGTCAAGATATGAAGCCTAATCCAGAGAAAGCAGAGGCGAAACCTCAGTGAATTCTGCCTCATCTCTGGACACACGTCAACCAGTAAATGAGTTCGGCGGTATTTCCCCTTCTTTGTGTACGTGCAGTTGGGTCTCTCTTGCTCAGAACTGCATGGTCCCAACTGATGAATATGGCCTCCGATTCCATGTCTCCCCAACAAAGTCATTACATGATTTCTTGGACACTTATTACTAGGATTGCCCTAGAGCCTCCTCTCTGCTTCAGAGAAGCCAAGCAGATAGACCTCCCTGGTGGTGGTGGTGGGGGGGGGGCTCCCCTGGGATGGCAGGCCAGCATCCTGAGAACCAACCTCATGCCCTCCCACCACCTCATCTGGCCACGAGCAAGCCTGTCATTTCCCTGCCACTGGGTTAGCTCAAACAAAGCTCTCGTTGAAGAGATCACAGACAGATGCTCTGGCACAATTCAGAGACCCCGTGGAAGGCAAGCAGTCAGGTTTTCTCTTAAGTGACAGCCATCATGTTCGCAGGCAGGGTAATTACAGGTTAGCCCTTCCACAGTGCAAGCTATCTAGGGGTGAAACAATGGCGAGCAGCGTGTGGCTGCCTCCAGGACAGAGGGGAGAGGAGAGAAGGGAACAGAAGGACTCAATCTCTTTTAATTTATTTTAACAAAGCATGGGTTTTCCAGAAGGCCAAAGGGCCTCATTTGCCACAACGTGGTTAGGATCAGCCAACAGCTTCCCCAAACCCCTCTCTCCCCATAATTCAATCAGAGTCGCAGATGGAAACATTCAGCTGCTGTCTTCATTTTCTTGGCTTTTTCTGAGTCCTCCCTCTCTCACTGCTCAGCCAGAAAGGAAGGCTCTGGGCTCTTCTGCCCCAACAAGCACATCCTTCTTCCTTTCTTCCCTCCACATCACCTCCTCCAGGGTCCTACTGCCCCTCTGGGATTGATCAGAAATGGCGGGGTCTTTACTTTTTTATTTATTTCGGCTTCACTTGGTCTCCCAGTGAAGAGGTCAACCCCATAACGGCAATGTCCTGACCTTCTCTCCTGAGGCCCCAGAGGCTGATCTAGCAGAAGGTGGCCACTTAGGAGGAATAAGAGGCCTTGACTGAATTGCTTCTTAGGAAGATACACTCTTGGAGCGACTGTAGAAAACGAACATAGCCAGTTTTGCCAACCAGCCAGGAATAACACACACACACACACATGCTTCTGAACTCTGAAATGTTGTCTACCACCCCAGGCACTGACCACTCTCCCCTTGGGTCTTGACCATTGCTCCAGACATCTGAAACTTTCTTCAAGGGATTTTCTCTCCTCATCTTTCACCACAAGTTGCCTCCCAACACTAAAGCCCAGAAAAACAAATACCATCTTATTGGCTTTCCTTAAAGAGCAGAAATAGCAAGACTATAGTGAAACAGCACACCTCGGGGAGGGCATTTGGGCTCATTTAGAGCAAATGGATGGGTTAATTTTTCTACCTGGGGCTGTAGAAAATGAGATCCCAAGCAAACAAATATCTGTTGTCAAGCAGAGGTGCTTAGTTTGTTCTCTCATCAACAGAGACCAAGGGCAGTCCCGTCCTACCCTGCCTCCTCCTGACAGCCTCCTAGACACTAGCACTGAGAGGCCAGCCCACTGCCCTGCCCTGGAGGGGCCCTGAGGCTGCACAACTCCCTCATCCTCTCAGATGTCTGAGATTCTAAGTTCTGGGAGCTGTACCATCTTCAGGCTGCTTGTCCTAAACCAACATCAGGACCCAGGTCTTCTACAGTGCCGATGACGCTCCTGTCTGCTCCCCCAGATGTACCTGTTCCTTGGGTGGGGTTAGGGATACTGACAGCCAGTTGCCTTTGTGAAGACTTCCCTTCCTTCCAGTGCCTTCCTCCACAAAAGAATGGCTCGTGTTCTGTTGCCTGGCTGAGGAGGTGGAGGCCTGATTAGATTTAGAAAAGGTGCTGCCCCCTTAGCTTGAATACCTTTGCAGTACTCCCACCTTGCCTGCCCCATCTGCCTTGAACTGTGACCTTGAGCTGGAGCATGTCTCACCACCTCTTTCCATTCCTTACCCTGACCCCTTGCTGGCCTCAGGTGAAATGTCTAGCTGTGAGCATCTCAGACACCAGCTTGCATCTCACTGTCTTCCACCTGGGCAGGAGGTACCATAATGAGCTATCCAAAATGGACCCATTTGGAAAAATTTAAAGGAGGGTCCAAATGAGGCCCACACTACAATCTAGTTTCCAAAAAACATCTTGCTGTGAAGGGGTCAGGTCATGGTGTAGTGCTGAATAGGCCTCTTGCAGGGCTCCCAAAGACCCATCATGGATCCTGCAATGGGAACCACAGAGAAGTAGCCTGGGGACTAGAGAGTTCACACACTCTAAATCCATCTCTCCTAAGCACTTCTCCATTTATGTTTAAACACATTTGTGCTGCAGAGGAAATTGGGTCCATATGCACAGGCTCTTTTAAACCCCAAGCAGCCACATGCTGTGTTCTGGATCTAATTAATTGTCTGTGAAACCCCAGAGTTGTCTGTAACATGGCGGGCACCCTGAAGAACCCCCATGATCATTGCTGCCACAGACTACACCCCTCCAGAGCCAGCCACCTCCCTCAGCACATGGGTGGGCAGGCAGATGGGGCGAGGACATACTGCTAGCATTGTCAGCCAACCTGCATGTCCAGAACAAGGGACCACCAAAGGCCGTTCCCACTTCCTCCAGACTTTATTTCTGAAGGCAATGTTACTGTAAAGACCTAGACTAGCAGCCTGTAAATCTGCCATTGTCCTACCTGGAAGGTTAGAGGGGAGACCCTGATCTTCCTAATCTCAGCTTCTTCTGTCCTCATGCAAGGCTAATGATACCTGCCGAGTCTACTCTAGCAGCATGTGAAGATGAAACTTCCATCTATCCCCAGGAGTCTGGGAGTTGGGTTGGTAACTCACTTCTTCATGTGTGTGTGTGGAGGGGGGTACTAGGGATTGAACCCAGGGGCATTCTACCTCTGAGCTATATCCCAGGCCTTTTATTTTTTTAGTTTTGAAACAGGATCTCGTTAAATTGCTGGGGCCTTCCATGAACTTGCCATACTCTTGTCTCATCCTCCCAAGTACTGGGATTACAGACATGAGCCACCATGTCTGACTCCCCTTTCTTCCTAAGGCCCTCTGGTCAATAGAACAGTAGCATTGTTGGCAATCACCACCACCACCAACCTTTATGCATGGGTTTCACCTGGATTATCTTGATTATTCTTTACAACACACAAGGGAAGTCAGGTGTTATCATGACTCCCATTGAAGAGGACCCCAGGTTTCATAAAAAACCAATGAAGTGCTCAAGATCCTGTAACTCATGAAGTATCAGGGCCACTCCCCAAGCCAGGCATGTACCACATGACTTTTCCACTCCTCTGTTGCATTTCCTCTGCTGGTCCATCCGGCCCACGTCTTACCTTAAGGGACAGCAGGTGCTCAGGTAGGGCTTGGTGATAGCATATCTGCCCTGTCAGCTCAACTTCTCACCCCTTCTCATTGCTGAGAACAGGCTGTGGCCCAAAAACTCTGTCCTCCTCACTTTTTCTTGCAAGGATAAGATAGGAGGTTCGAAGCCAGCCTCAGTAACTTAGCAAGGCTCTTAGCAACTTAGCAGGACCTTGTTTCCAAATGAAAAATAAAATAGAGCTGGGCATGTAGGTCAGGGGTATAATGCCCCTGGTTCAATCCCCAGGATCACATACACACACACACACACACATACACACACACACACACACACACACACACACACACACACACACACACAGTCAATGCAGGCCAGAAATCCCCGGAGACATAAACAAGCTCATGTTCTTCTCTAAGCAGAAGCTGGCCAGCATTTTCTTCAGTGGGTTGGATAGTAAATATTTTAGACTCTGTGGGCCATCAGGTCTCTGTCACTGCTGTTCCACTCTGCCATCATAGTGCAAAATCAGACAGATATTTTTTTTTTTTTTTTTTTTTTGCAGTACTGGGGATTGAACTCAGGGGCATTCTACCTCCGAGCTACACCCCCAGCCCTATTTTTTTTTATTCTTTATTTTGAAACCGAGTCTCACTAAGTTGCGGAGTGCCTCACTAGGTAGCTGAGGCTGGCCGCGAACCCGGATCCTCCGGTCTCAGCCTCCCAAATGCTGGGATTACAAGCATGCGCCACCACGCCCGGCCAGACAGACATTATTAATGGAAATGAGAATGGCTGTGTCCCAACAAAAGTTTATCTAGGGACACCTAAATGTGAATTTCATATTATAATTTTCATCGTGTCACAAAATATTATTCTTTGACTGGTTTTAAAATTTAATTTATTAAAAAAAAATTTAAAAACAGTCTTAGTTTTAAAACCAAGGCCACAGGAAAACAGGCAGCAGGCAGACTGGATTTGACTGACACTTTTTCCTAAAGGAAGGCTTTCTCTTGGGATGTGAAGAACAAGGGGGGAGGGCCCCTCATGACTGTCCAAGGGCACATGGTTCAGGTGAAAGTGTGTATCTGGGGAACATGAACAAAAGCGAGCTTGAAATCACCAGAACAGAGTGAAATTCTCAGTTTGGTTAGCAATTTACCTACGTCCTCTCCCGTACTAATTTACAGAGAGAAGTCTATTAATCATTCTGGGTACAGAAAGGAAATCTTGCATTCTCAGCATAAACATAAATTATCAGTCTAAAACTTAAATTCCTTCGGAGGGATGGGGCAAGTGAAAAGTTTCAAATAGCTCAAATAGAACAAATGGATGAGAGGAGATAATGCATCTTTTGAAATACAAACCTGAAAAGATGTTATGCTCAATTACACTGACAAAAGATTTGGGATCCAGCAATATCCTCCATGGAATTCCGCAGCTAAACAGGAATGCTAAATCACAGACTCCAACTTAAGCAAGAATAATATAGCATAAGCCACATTACAACGCGTGTCTGTGAGAAGGGGAACTTGCCTGCTAAGGTCCCTGTATCTCTAAGCTGTTAGGCTCCCAAATTGAGCATCAAGGTGTTTTGGGGGGGGGGGGAGGGAAGCAGAATCAACAGAAATTAAGGGAGGTCATTCTGAAACCTGAGATGTTCAGGGACAGAATCTGGATTTTTCTGAGGGAGAAGCCTCCATTCTAAGCAGTCCATATTAGCAAAAGAAAAGACTAGGGGAGAATAAGGAAGTGGAAATGGGGTTAGAAAGTACGTGGTACCACTGAAGGCACAGGCAGGGAGAGCCCTGAAGTGGACGTGTCCCAGCCCCAGTCCAACCCTCCACCCCTGCTCTTATCTCCTGGAGCCCAGAAATGCTTTCTCTGCTCTGTGAAGGGTCCCACTGTTGTTCCTCAGCCAGGGACTATCTCAGACACTGCATTCTATTCTGCAGCACTGTGGCACACAGTAGGTATTTGTTTAACACCCAAGAGGCCATGTGCTGAAAAGGACATGTGCATTAGGGCACCAACAGAGCACAAAAGGGAGGCTGGGACCTGTAAAATAAGGGCTGCTGCTGTCACACGTTCTGGAAGGCAGGCTTAGATTTGATGTGAATTATTGGTCAGTGCAATGACAAGTGTGAAAGACTGACCCTTGGTATCCTGGGAGGGAGGGAGATGGGCTTAAGGAAGAAGAAAAGAAAAAGAGGATTCTGAAGAAATAGCAGTACTTTTTTTTTCGGCACTGCTTCCAAGAACAAACCCCAGGACCTGCAGCAGGGCACCACTATATGTCCTTGGCAGCACCAGAGGTTGCCTTATGGAGGAGGGAGGTCTCTGTCATCGAAGCTGCTTGGGCAGAGGGAGGAAAAACTTCCACAAGAAGTGCAACCTGAAAGACGTGTAAAAATAAGGGTCTAAGTTGTCTTCAGCTTTAGATACTTTGTGACTTCTGGTGTGTCTCAGCCCATTCTGAGATCAGAATTAAGTAAGAAACAAATGCAGAAGGCAGAGAGCTGTGTGCAGTGTTTGGGGGTGCTTAAACCAGACTGGAGACTTAGATGTGGCCTTCTACTGAAATTGAACTCTTAATTCTTTCCCCAGCTCCCACGCTTTAGGGCCCAGGCCTGGGGAATCTGGGTGCCCAGAACGTGCATACCCACAGCCAACAGCTGTGGTGAGCTGGCCAACCCCCTCCTCCCAGAACATAGGACCAGGGAGTCCAGTGATGGGGCCTAGTTGGCTTCTGGAAGACATGTGTACCCTCTACAAGGTTTCAAGAGCAAAGAAGTATCCAGATCTTGGAGAGGTCCCTCCACACCCCAAGAGACTGAAGACAGAAATTGGCCAGAAGCTGTCTTCCCCATACTGAGTCCCAGGAACTTGAGGGATGGAAATGTGCTTGCCTTCCTGCCCCACCAGACCTCGGTGGGGGCCCAGGAAGCCAGACCCATTCCTCCAGGGAGGCCACAGTCCTCCCAGTTTGCAGAGAAGACACTGGCCTGTAGGTGTTGATGCCGAGGACACATGACAAGCAGTTCTTTAGCCATCTGCTGAGGAAATACCAGGGCAAATTAAAACAAGAGTGGATTTGTGACTTCTGTCTTTTCCAAAAAGATAGTGTTGGCAGGTTTATGAGAAAACCATTCCCAAACACCTTGAATTTATATGGCATGCTTATTTCAAAAGCTCTTCCACATCTGTTAGCTCTTTGAAGCCCCTGGAGGCAGGTAGGGCAGGAAGGAGAACTGGGTGGGGAAACAAGCCACAGAGAGGCTGAGCCACTTGCCAAAGGCTGTATGGCTCCCTGCAGAGAGGCCAGGGTGGCACCCAGGACCCTGACCCTTAACACTTACCAGAGGGACTTTTCCTCATTGCTGGTAGAGTTGTAGCCAAGGCCATTATGCAATTAGGCCGGAAGCAGAGTGACCACTTAAGAGCTGGACAGCCAAGTGCAAGAAGGCCCCAGGAGCATCCCTCTGCACCCCTGCACCCATATGCCCTATAAATTAGCCAAGGTTTAGAGGTAAGGGAATAAACAGAGTCTGATTGACAAGGCAGCCCTCATAATCAGTGCTGCAGTAAACTATACTAATTATGGTGTCAATTGGTAACATTATAAAGGTTGAAGCTACATAATGAAAAAAAGAACACACACACAGGCAGAGCGAGTTCAGCAAATGTAATTACAGGTTGACATTATTGGCAAATAGTATTTTATGAGGTATTAACAGAGATGTGTTATAAACATACTCCAAAACTTACATGCTCCTCAGGGATTGGGAACCAAGAACTGGCCAAAGACTCACCCCCAAACACTGCAATTTGACCAACCAAGCAGTTTTGGAAGAGTCCTGAGGTCTTCTAGGCTTTTCCCAAAGGAAGAGATATTTGCAGGTAAATTACCACCCTCATTCTCTAGTACCTTGAAGATGACATCATTTCCAAGTCCCTGGCCTGTCCCGTGCTCTTTATTCCTCAAATCATAAGATCTTGGGCTGTCCAAGCTAAGGCTCCACAGGTGGCATTTTTCTTGACAGTCCCCCTACAGGAAGTTTGGGGACGGACAGACTCCTGCCATTTGTTCTAACAATACTCATCTATATTCAACAGTATTCACTGGTCTCTGCCAGGAGCTGATCTAGAAGCTAGGCCAAGGAATCTGTGGTCCTTGTGTCCAGTCTACAGGATACCAAGAAAAAGAAAAGATACATCAGATGCCACAAAGAAATCTAAATAGAGTGTTGTGACTGTAGGTAACTAGGAGAGGAAGACTGGGTAGAAAGCCCACATAGGCTTCTTAAGGAGATGCATGGACCAAGACTATAGGAAAAGAGGAATAATGCATTTCCAAGGATGCCTAGATCCTTACTGGCTGAGCAGGGCAGAATCAGGGCACCTTCCCTGGCAGTCCAGTGTTATCCTGTTTGCAGAGGGCACCACAGCCAGAATTTGGACCAGAATGGGAAGAGAAACTATCCGTTGTAAGGATGGGATACAGGATATATGTAGGCTGCAGATACAGGAACGGCATCGCTTCATGTCATTCCAAGTCCCTCACTCACTGGAGAATCACTGTGTTATATGTATGATAAAGGAGCTGCCTCCCAGTTCTTGTTGTCATTATACAGCAAACCATCCAAAACTTGTATCACCGTCTTTCACATTTCTATGAATTTACCAGACAGTTACTTCTCATGATCTATTAGGTCGTTTCAGACAGATGGTGGTTGGGGCCAGAGTAAATCAAAGACTTTATGTCTGTTTTTCAACTGGGGGTTAAACCCAGGGGCGTTCTACCGCTGAGTACACCCTCAGCCCTATTTTATTTTGAAATAGGCTCTCACTAAGTTGCTGAGGGTCTCAATAAGTTGCTAAGATGGTCTCAAACCTGTGATCCTCCTGTCTCAGCCTCCGATGTACTAGTATTGCAGGCATGCACCACCATGTCTGGTGCTTTTTGTCTTACATGACTGATTTCTGGGAGCTGATTGGTCCTTTCCTGCTATGGCTTCCCACACAGCTAAGATGGGTTTCTTGGATTCATGGGCTTTTCCCAGTAAGGTTGACTTCCTCAGGGTAAGCATTATAACAGGTCCAGACAGGAGCTAAAGATTTCTCAGGACCTGGCAGTAGAAGAGTCAAAACATCCTGTATTATTTTTAACTGAAAAATTCAAAAAATGTATATATTTATCATATATAATATGTTTATAAATATGTGTACTATACATTGTAGAATGGCTAAACCAAGTGAATTAACACATGCATTACTTCACATGCTTATCATTATTATGGTGAGAACATTTAAAATTTACTCTTTTAGCAATTTTTAAGAATAGAATGCATTGTTATTAACAGCACATATCTTTTCTATCTAACTGAAATTTTGTGACCAATATGTCCCCAATCCCTACTCCCTTTAGCACGTGGGAACCACCATTCTACTCTGCTTCTATGAAGTTAACATTTTTATATTCCTCATATAAGTGAGATCATACGTCATCTGTTTTTTGTGTCTGGATTATTTTACTTCATACAACATCTCTCAGATTCATCTGCGTTATCACAGATGACAAGATCTCTCTCTCTCTCTCTCTCTCTCTCTCTCTCTCTCTCTCTCTCTCTCTCTAGCATTTACATGTGCACATATGCCATATCTTCTTAATCCATTCCTCTATTCATGGACACATATGTTGATTCCATGTCTTGGCAATTGTGAATAATGTTGCCAATGAAGATGGGAGTATAGACTTCTCCTCAACACACTAATGTCATTTCCTTTGGACATATACCCAGCAGTGGGATTACTAGATCATATGGTAGGTCTTTTTTGGGGTGTGTGTGTGTGGGAGGGACATCCATATTTGTGTGTGTGCATGAAGGGGTATTGGGAATTGAACCCAGAGGCATTCTACCTCCAAGTTCTACCCTCAGCCCTTAAAAAATTATTTTGTTGTTTTGAAACATGATCTCAGTAGCTTCCTGAGGTTCTTGCTAAGTTTCTGAAGCTGTCCTTGAACCCCAATCCTCCTGTCTCAGCCTCCCAAGTACTGGGATTACAAGAGTGCCCCACCATGGCTAAAACATCCATAAGGCTTTCCATAATTCTATAATGTACCATTTTACATTTCCACCAACAGCGTACAAATATTTTCCTTTATTTCACATCCTCTCCAACACTTGTTATCATTCATATTTTTGGTAGTAGCCATTCTAGCGGGGGTGAGGTGATATCTCTTTGTGGTTTTTTTTTTTTTTTTTTTTTGCAGTACTGGGGATTGAACTCAGGGGCATTCTACCTCCGAGCTATATCCTCAGCCCTATTTTTTATTCTTTATTTTGAAACCGAGTCTCACTAAGTTGCAGTGTGCCTCACTAGGTAGCTGAGGCTGGCCGCGAACCCGGATCCTCCGGTCTCAGCCTCCCGAATGCTGGGATTACAAGC
>PVLC010000673.1:0-23763 GCA_004027655.1 Graphiurus murinus
AGGAGCCAAAAACATACGCTGGAAAAAAGATAGCCTCTTTAACAAATGTTGCTGGCAAAACTGGTTAACCATATGCAGGAAAATGGAAATAAACCCCACTTTCTCACCCTGCACAAGAGTCAATTCCAGGTGGATCAGAGACTTGGATGTCAGGCCGGAGACCTTGCAGCTACTTGAAGAAGGCATAGGTCCAACACTTAAATTGTATTTTCTTTAGACATTTAATGATTCAAATATATGTTTAAATTATTTTAATTTATCCATAATATAAACTCCTAAAAATTGCTATTTTAACTTCTTTCCTTTTAGTTATCAGTCTTAACAGAAATTTATCAAAACTATTAGTCTCTTCAAAAAACTAAACTTAAATTTTGATCTTCTTTAGTATATATTGTGTTCTATTTTATTAATTTGCACATGTTTATTTGATACATATATGTTCCCTTTTTTAGTTTCTATGCCTTTTTCTATTTCTTAGTCTGGTGATTAATTTACACTTAACTTTTGTTCAGTTTATATGGATTAAAGAACAAAGTCAAATTATATGCTGCTTGGAAGAAACTCATCTTATAGGCAAAGATATTCATAGGCTAAAGGTGAAACAATGGAAAAAGATACTCCATACAAATGGAGACTGAAAACAAGCAGGAGTAGCAACTCTCATATTGAAAAAAGTGGACCACTTCTTACTAATAAAAAGAATAATCCAACAAGAATATATAATAATAATAAAAATTTATACCCTAAATGTGGGAGCATCCACATTTATACAACAAACTCTTAGGAACATTACATCTCAGATAGATTTCAATGCAATAATATTGGGAGATATCAACACACCTCTCACATGACTAGATCGATCTTCCAGACAAAAGATGAGTAAATACTCTTCGGACCTAAAGAACATTATAAACCAAATGGATATGATAGATATACGGAATATTCCAACCAAAAATAGCTGAATACACATTCTTTTCAGCTTCTCATATAACATTTCCCAAAATACTATATTCTGGGCCATGAAGCAAGTACTAGCAAATTTTTTAAAAATGTAATATAATTTCTTGTATCTTTTCATATTATAATAAAATGAAAGTAGAAATCAACAACAGGAAAATCAAAAGAAATTACGTAAGTATGTGGATACTGAATGATACACTTTTGATTGTGGACTGGATCATAAAAGAAATAAGGTGAGAAATAAAAAGTTCCTAAAATTAAACAAAAATACATAACATCAAAATATAGGTGACACTTTGATCTCCATAGCAACTGCACTAATTTGCAATCTCACCAACAGTGTAGAAGAGTTCCAATTTCCTCACATCCTTGCCAGCATTTCTTATTGTTGACTACTTGATGACTGTCATTCTAATTGGGTTAGATAAAATCTCAGTGTAGTTTTAATTTGCATTTCTTGATTGCTAATGATGTTGAACTTTTTTATGTATTTACTAGACATTTGTATTTCTTCTTTTGAGAAGTGTCTATTTGCTTCAATTACACATTTTTATTGGGTTATTAGTTTGTATTTTTAATGTTGTCTTTTAAGTACTTTATATATTTGATATATTAGTCCTCTATCACAGGAATAGCTGACAAAGATTGTTTCCCATTCTGTAGACTTTCTCCCTTGATGGTTTCCTTTGATGAGCAGAAACTTTTTAAGTTAATGTTATCCCATTTATCGATTCTTGTTTTAATTTCCTGAGCTTTGGAGTTCATATTGAGTAAGTTTCTACCTATGCTTACATGTTGGAGTGTTGGACCTATCCCTCCTCTAGTAATTTCAAAGTCTCTGGTCTAATTTTGCTTGCTTCTAATGCTACATAAAATGAATCACACAATGAACATTCTTTTGTCTGTTACTTCTTTTGTTGAAAATAGCTTTCTGATTCATCCTTTCTGTTCAACTGTCATTAGTTCCTCCTTATATTGCCAAGTAGGATTCTGATGTATAAATATATTACAGCTTACTTATCCATATTCTTGGTTAATGGATAATTTGTCATTATCCAGTTTTCAGTCATTTAAAATCATATTACTAAAGTTTTGTTCAAGACATATGTAGATATAGATCTTCACTTTTTAGTGTTGTATGGCTGTGAAATGATGGTTGTAGAATGTATGTTTAACATGATGAAACATTGCTGAACACCCATGTTTATAGTATTTTACATATGTTATGTTAAGCACCATGAAATATTGCTGAATATACAAGTAGTTATGGCATTTTACATACCCTCTAAGAAAATAAGAAAGGTTAGTTTCTTCTCCTCTTTGCCAAAATTTGGTATTATAATTTTTTTCTCATTCTAGTGGGTATGAAGTGGTATGTACTTTTGGTGATATTAATTTTCATTTTTCTGATTAGTATGACCATGAGAATTTTTTTACTTTTGTTGGATTTCACATTTCTTTTTTATGAAGGACTTATTAAAATATTTTGTCTATATTTCATAAAGGAGTTTTTTGCCTTCATACAATAAAATGATTAGGATTATTTGCATATTCTAAATATAAGTCAGTTGTTGGATAAAACATTGTAAATTTTATCTCCCATCATGTGGATGTTTTTTATGGTACAATGTATGTTAATAGCAAAATGGAATATTTTAGTTAATTTTTTAGTAGGTGTCTTTTGTACTGTTTTTTATCAAATATTAAAAAGATATTGTATAATTTCCTCAAGATGTTTTAGTTTCAGTTTTGAATTTTACATGTAGATTTATTGTAGATCTATGATATATCTAAAATTAAAAATTAAAACTGCTTCTTTTTACTTTTGTTGACTTGTGAAATATGAAAATAGTACACACACACATATATATATTTATGCAACATGATGACTATATATATATATATATATATATATATATATATATATATATATATATGGGGGGTGTATGTGGGCATATCATTATTTACATTCTTTTTACTTTTTCACCGATGTTTTGTAGAGGTCTAACATTATTTCTTTCTTTCTAAAGATTTGATGATTTTGATAATAATTTAAGTGGTATTTTTAAATTTTAATTTTCAGTTTTTACAACCAGTTATAATATACACAGTGAGAGATGTTGACCTTGAATCCTGAAAACCTGACAATTCACTAGATGGCTTGAGTTTTCTTTCTGATTCTAAATATTCCACATTAACAATCAAATATCTTCTGAATAGAGTGTTTTCTTACTTGTTTTCAACACCTTTGCCCTCTTTTCTATTTAGTGTCTTCTTCTGCAAGTTAGGGCCTTCAGCCCATTACTATATAATTGAGAATGGTGAGAAGACATATTACTGGTTTGTTTTTCACAGCTTTAGGGAGATGTTTCAATATTGTTTGGTGTTAGATATATAATGTCTAAGGATATAAATTTCTAATAAAATGAAATATCTATTTATTCATTCATTTGCTGACTCAAGAAGGGAATAATTCACTTAATATTGCAGACACAGAGATAAGGGCTCTTGTTTTCAGAAGCTAATAGTATAAGGGCAAGAGACAGCACAGATTTAAAACAAATAAGAAATTCCTGTTATGATGATATCAGTAATTGAGTTTTTTTAAACCAATTACAACTTGCTTATTTAAATAAAGGTATTTCTTTTTACACTAATAAAACCCTTGTCATATATGCTCTACGTGAATAAGTGTCTTGCCTAGTGCTGTACCTTATCATATATCAAATATATGAGTGAGCTATAGTTGGAGTGGATGAGTAAATTAATAATTTATTTATATATCTTTAAAGAGATTTTAGGATAATCATATTTATTTTTTAAAAAATAGTTAACTGTTTTTCAGAAAGCTTTGAGGAAGTATCCCTGCCACTCCACTCTATCTGAACACTTTGATATCTACCACATTTGACTGTAGTTTCATGGACACCTATTTACTCAACAGATTCTGAGCTCCTTGAAGTTTAGAAGTAGACAATGCTGATATATAAGGGATGCTTCAAAATACATATTTATTGAATTAATGCATTAAAAAGCTATGGACATTGTTATCCTTTGAGAAAAAATATTCAGGGAATTTCACACTTTATTATGCTTATAAACCAGCATTTTAGTTTTTGAGATGCTTGCTCTATATTTTAGGCTCTCATTTCATTGTAAAATGCAACATTGTAGTATGTTAGAAATTGTTATTCTCTATTTGATAAAGGTAGTCTTACATTTAGAAATAGTAACTTTTATTTCCATTAATGGGATCATTTCATCAAAGAGCCTAAGGCATTGACATATATTATAAATCAATGGGCAACTTGTTGTTAAAATTAGATGGCTGTGTTTGCAAGTCAAGAGTTAAAGAGACTATCTTTTTTCCAGTGTATATGTTTCGCTCTTTTGTCAAAAATCAACTGACTGTAAGCACGTGTGTCTGTTTCTGAGTCTTCTATTTTGCTCCATTTCTCTATGTGTCTGTTTTTGTGTCAAAACCATGCTGTTTTTATTATTGTGGCTTTGTAGTAGAGTTTGAAGTCAGGTATTGTGATACCTTCTGCATGGTTCTTGTTGCTAAGAGCTACTTTGGCTATCCTGGGCTTTTTGTTGTTCCAAATGAATTTAAGACATATTTTTCAATGTCTGTGAGGAGTGACCTTGGTAATTTCATGGGTATTGCATTGAATCTGTAGATCACTTTTGGGAGTATGGCCATTTTGATGATATTTATTCTGCCTATCTAAGAGCATGGAAGATCTTTCCATTTTCTAAGATCTTCATCAACTTCTTTTTTCAACTTTTTGTAGTTTTCCTTATAGAGGTCTATTACCTCTTTGGTTAGGTTTATCCCTAAGTATTTTATTTGGAAATAAACCCTACTTTCTCATCCTGCACAAGTGTCAACTCAAGGTGGATCAAAGACCTGGAATTTAGGCCAGAGACCTTGCAGCTACTTGAAGAGGGCATAGGACCAACACTTCAACACATAGGCACAGGTAAAAACTTTCTCAACAAGACCCAAAAAGCACAAGCAACTCAAAGGAAGATCAATACATGGAATTGCATTAAACTGAAGAACTTCTGTGCAGCAAAGGAAACTATCAAGAACCTCAACAGAGAGCCCACAGAGTGGGAGAAAATTTTTGCCAGCTACTCTTCTGATAGAGGTCTAATATCTAGGATATACAGAGAACTCAAGAAAATCACAGCTAAGAAAACAAATAACCCAATCAAAAATTGGACAAAGGATCTAAATAGACACTTCACAAAAGAAGATATACACATGGCCAATAAATGTATGAGGAAATGTTCTACATCATTAGCAATCAGAGAGATGCAAATCAAAACTACCTTGAGATTTCATCTTACTCCAATCAGAATGGCAATCATAAAAAACACGAGCAATAACAAATGCTGGGGAGGATGTGGAGAGGTGGGAAACCTAATACATTGTTGGTGGGGTTGAAAATTAGTACAACCACTTTGGAAAAGAATATGGAGGATCCTCAAACGAATGGTAATGAACCTACCATATGATCCAGCAATACTTCTTTGGGTATCTACCCAAAAGAATGGAAACAAAACTATCAGACAGACGCATGTGTATCTATGTTTATAACTGCACAATTCACAGTTGCCAAACTATGGAAACAGCCAAGATGTCCATCAACAGATGAATGGATTACAAAACTATGGGATATGTACACAATGGAATTTTACTCAGCCATAAAGAAGAACAAAATCATGTTATTTGCAGAGAAATGGATGCAACAGGAAAACATGTTAAGTGAGATTAGTCAGTTACAAAGAGTAAAATTGCATATGTTCTCCCTAATATGCGGATGCTATGGAGAAGTTGTGGCATAAGAGGGACTCCAAATGAAAAAGGAGAATCCCTAGATAAGCAAAGAAGTTGATTTAACTAAAGGGGATGGATGGGAGGCAGGGAAGACACCCTAATGCACATGATGTACTTTCACAAATATATCAAGGTCAATCACTAAACTGAACTTGAGAAGGAAGGAGGGCGAGGGAGTGGGTTGGGAATTGGGGAAGGCGTTAAATGAGAATTGTGTGCATATATGCCTTTATCAGCTTGTACCTAACAAAGATGTATGATTAAAATGCACCAATTATTATAAAACATATTAAAAAGAGTTTAAAAAACTGAAAACTGTGCTTATAAGATCAATGCAATGGCACGCCATTGGTTAATAAAGCTTTAGTGGAGTACAGCATGGCTATATAATGTAACCAGACATCCAAAGTATCTAAAGTCTGAAGTATCTATTTAAAAAATCCCTGGATATCCTACTTTTCCAGGGCACTAGAATTGACATCCATGTTCTTATCTATGATCTCTGGATTTTTAAAAATAACGAGAAGTGAAATTCAATATAATAGGAATATAATTTTTTATAATGTGCTGTTATTTCTGCATTAGCTGTGTTACTGATTTTACTTTTACCTTAGTCTATTGTCTTTTCTTTATCAAAAATTTTCTCATATATAAAGAATAAAGTTTTGAAATAAATTTCTGAAAGTTTCTCTATTTTATATATTCTCCAACCTCCAGAATTTGCATACAGCACAAATGTACATTTAGAGTATCAGTATTTAATTACATGTGACTGAAATGTCAATATAAAATTTAATAAATCCCTAAGTTTTCATTTTTCTTTCTCATTCTTATTAATAACTAAATATTTGCCTCTTACCAGCATATCTGCTGGCAAGAGGTATGTTCTATCTCAAATAGTGTTCCTTACAGACACATACTATAAGATTTGCTTGTATGTGGCATCTCATAGAAACAAAGAATAGAGAGATGGATGTTTATTAAGGAATTGAGGAGCAGGGAAAAGTTTGGGGAGATGTTGGTCAAAAGATATAATTATTTCAGTTAGACAAGAGAAATATATTCAACAGATGCATTATACAATATGATGACAATAGTTAAATTCAAAGGATTGCACACTTAGAAATTGTTAAGAATATAGGTCTTGCCGGGCATGGTGGCGCACACTTGTAATCCCAGCATTCGGGAGGCTGAGACCAGAGGATCCGGGTTCGTGGCCAGCCTCAGCTACCTAGTGAGGCACTCCGCAACTTAGTGAGACTCGGTTTCAAAATAAAGAATAAAAAATAGGGCTGGGCATACAGCTCAGAGGTAGAATGCCAGTAAGTTCAATCCCCAGTACCACCAAAAAAAAAAAAAAAAAGAATGTAGGTCTTAAGTTTTGTCACCATAAATCATAAGTATGTGAGGTAATGTTAGTTAGCTTGACTTAGCTTCTACCATGCATACTTATTTTAAAATAGCATATTGTATACTAGAAATATATGTAACTTTTTCTATACACACATACATATATACACAACACACACACACACACACAACCCACATACACATAGTGCTGAGTATTGAATTCAAGGCCTTGTTCTTGATAAATAAGAAGATTAGGCAGGTACTCAACCATTGACCTACCCTATCCTTAGAATTTAATAAGAAATTATGTAATAGTACTGGGCATGGTGTGCATACCTCTAATCTCAGTATTTTGGAGACTGAGACTGGAGGATAACAAGTTCAAGGATAGCTTCAGCAGAATAGCAAGACCCTCAGAAACCTATGAGACTTGGTTTCCAAACAAAATGCACTGAGGAAGAAGCTCGGGGGTAGTGTGCCCTGGGTTTAATCCCCAATACCACAAAAGGAAAAAAGAAAAAGAAAAAAAAAGTATGTAAATATATGTAATGGTTATTTTAAATATATATTGACAAATCGCAAACCAAAGAATTTAGTATTAGAAAAATACACAATAAAAATATACTGCTAATAATAGAATCAGGCACCTTTACTAAAAGATGAGGATATAGGAGAAAAGCTTACATTAGTATTTCATATGAATATAAAGAATAGTGATGGGAGCCGGGCGTGGTTGCGCACGCTTGTAAATCCAGCATTCGGGAGGCTAAGACCGGAGGATCCGGGTTCGTGGCCAGCCTCAGCTACCTAGTGAGGCACTCTGCAACTTAGTGAGACTCGGTTTCAAAATAAAGAATAAAAAATAGGGCTGGGGGTGTAGTTCGGAGGTAGAATGCCTCTGAGTTCAATCTCTAGTACCACAAAAAAAAAAAAAGAATAGTGATGGGTTCATGGTGAAAGTGACAATGACTAAAAATACAGCAATGACTAATATACTCATTCAGGAGTGTTGGAAGAGAGACAGAAACTGATTGTCTTAGACAACTCTTAGATTACCTCATAAAAATTACTAGTATTTGTTGATTTTTAACCTATTAACATAGTGGTTTCATGTATTTCATAATTCCAGTAATATTTGTGAAGGATTGTGGTAATTATTTTTTTTTCCTATTGTGGTACTTGGGATTGAACTCAGGGGCATTCTACTTCTGAGCTACACCCCCACCCTCAGTCCTATTTTATTATTATTATTATTATTTTTTTATCTTCAAACATGATCTCACTGGGTTACTCAGGGCCTCCATAAATTGATGAGGCTGGCTTAGAACCTGAGATTCTCCTATTTCATCCTCCCAAGTACTGGGGTTACAGAAATGTGCCACCATGCCCAGTGCCCAGTGGACTGTGGTAATTCTTTTGCATTAGAAACTAATCTATAACACAATCAGCCTCTACATTTACTTCTGAATATTAATGAGAACACATTAAGATTTACTATTGTATTGCATATTTCTCAGAACGCAAATTGTTCAGTCACCTATCCCCACGTGATTTTTCAAATGGAAACACTACAAAAAGTATTGGAGAAAAAGTTGATTTGGTATACATAGTGCACAGGAGTGTAAAGTTGTTGGGTATCTTAGGAGAAGCACTCAAAGTTATCAACTAGATCTTTTAAATCTTCTAAAACCCTAAATTGAACATCCAAGTGGAATGAGACCTAAGACTTGTCTCACCACATCTCTGATCTTCTATCACTCAGGCAGTATGCCAGAAATGTATTATCCTTTTGGATAACTTGTTAATTCTAGTTTTATTTTCAAAGAGATTTCTTACAGTTACAAAGGGAGTACAGCGTGGCCACACAACTGAAACTTCAACTGCATTGGCCTTTCTCTGCTCTGGCCTAGACCTTTAGTGGTTTTCTCATCTATGAAATCTAGTCTTTACCACATCTTCTTTAAAATGACCTAACGGTTCTTCCAGATCAAGATAAAAACCCATCTCAGACATGCTTTCCCGCTGTTTATCCCTTGGCTTTACATTTACTTTTTCCACCCTGTATTTCCTTTGTTAGATTGCTACAACATCTCACTTTATTATCTATTTGTGTAATTGTTCAATCATTCAGATATTTTCACTTTAAATGTTATTATTCACTTGTTTAAAAATGGGACTAATTTAATCCTATCTATTTGAGGAGGTAGTATTTTTTAACGTAGCTTAATTGTACTTTGAAAGTATTTAAGAAAAGGTTTTTGTAAAATTACATTTTAGGACATTATTTTTTCCTTCTTTACATGTTAGCCATGGGAACATATAAAAATGTGGCTCTCCATATTTGTCTCCATAATACAAAATTTAAACAGTGAAGACTTCCAATCAGTAAAACTTAACAATACAGTAAAACCATCTACAATAAGCTCCTTGATTTATTATAGGGTTATATCCCAGTAAGTCTACCATAATTTGAAAACATCATTATTTAATATGCATAACCAAAAATTCAGAGCTTAGCCCAGTTTACTTTAAAGGAGCCCAGAGCAGTAACATTTTGGCAGAATCATATAACACAGATAATATTTTATGATAAAGTGTTGAATATCTCATACAATTTATAAATGTTCTGTAAAAGTGAACATTAGCACAGTTGCATGGCCACACCTTTGAACCATCATGAAGTCAAAAAGGTGTAAGCTGAACAGTCATAATTTGAAGACAATGTGCACTTAGCAACAATATCTTTGCCATGGTTTTCCTTGACAAGCATACCTGTCTGGTGATCTGCAAGTCTCAAGAGAATAGTTTTATTGTTCTTTTCCTTGCCCACACACCCTATCTTAGAATTGCTGTTTGTAGAAGCAGTCAGGAAAGTTGATGACCCTGAAAACAGCTTTTGTGTTATTTAGATCAGCATTAGTTTGGGGCAAATATTAAAATAGGAGTGTGACCATTTATCGTGACAATTAAGATACTTAAAGTTTGTTCTCTGGTTTTGCTTTTTTCTCAAAAGCTTTCTCACCAGTTTCAATGCACTGCAGGAACTCGTTCAAATATTTTATACTTACTGAAAATTTAGCTTTGGTCTGTTGATTCATTAGTGGCAATAATGAGGCTTGAATAATGCCACTGGCTAATGGAATATAAATATGGAACAACAGCAGCAGGTCCCTCTATCCCTCACTTTTGTTAGGACAATAAACACTGTTTTAAGGTTTTAATACACAGGAGGACATCATACACGCACTGGGTCATGTTTTTGATCTGCTCTTTTATTCTTGCTAATGATTGCTAATTTTTCAAACTACTTTGTATCCAGTCATCATTATCCCATAATATAAATCACCCAAAGTTTAGCAGTTATGTGTGTAGTCTATACTATAGTACTCTTATGAAAAAATGCTAAAAACAGCTGTTACTTCTTACATGAATTCTAGCATTGCTTAGAAAAATAAGGTTTTGTTCACCTTATTGTGCTATGTATAGCTTATATTTATAGAATATTTTATTCTCCTTTACAAAAAATAGTGATCAGATTTATAAAAGATCTTTTATTTTTTAAAAAATTAATAAGTCATAGAAATAATTTTTGAGCTATAAGTAAGTCTGTGATTGACTTTGATCCTCTTTTTATAAAGTAAAAGTCCCCATCAAATTTCTTTGTCCAATGATCGGAAGTAGGTGTCTAGAAAAAATATTTTCTTACTTTTTAGCTAGTTAAACACAAGCATGATCAAAAGAAAACTAAAATATATTATATATTCTGAAATTTAATATCCCACTAGGATCTTCACAGGAATATTTTAATTATAATAAGTTTTGTGATCATTATACACAAGCTCTTTCAACATTTTTGTTGCTCATCCTCATACACTTGAATAAATGCCAAGTAAATATCATCTTTAAGAAACACAAATATGGAAATACTTGACTGATTTCAGATATGTGGATTATTTAAATAATTTAACAGTATTTTAAACTGTTTAAAATCAGATAAAGCAGTATGTCAACAGCCTCATTGGACTCAGAATTTTAAAGAGGTTTTTTTTTTGGTTTTTGTTTTTGTTTTTTATGCAGAGTTTGCTAAGCTGTAATTCTAGGAAGGGGTTTGTGTTACTCCATTCCTTTCACTCTTTTAGAGAGAGATCTTCTCAAATTCTGCCAGTGGAAAGAGCCTGGCAGAATTCCTATAGATTTCTAGCCTTTTGGTTTTCCTTCCTTGCTATATTTACCAAAATCATAAAAAGTAGAAAGACAAAATATCAGTCATTATGACTCAACATTCAACTGGACTAGAATTGAGAAGATGACAGGAATGGTCTATGAGAGCTAAAGCTGTTTTAGGCGAAGAGAAGCAGAAAGGGTAAGCTGGAGAAGACATCACTAACAAGGCAAATGCAGTTAGAGCTTCCTAGGGGAGGGGGATGGATTGTATGAGAGACACAGAGAAAATCACTTTCATCAACAAGTCAGTGTTGAGTATCTGCCAAGATTAAAGAGGGATAATAGCTGATCAAAAGAGAATTAGACTGCATCCCTTAACCTGGATAATCTCTCTTCTGATTGAGTGTCTCTTGATATAGATGGGTGGGGTGGGGCATCTGGGCTTCAAATACGAATCTAGGGAATGAGTGAGGAGTTGGAAAAATAAGGGTTGGAGAAGCAGACATCTGTTTCTCACCAAATGCAAACTTCTCAAATTGAAACAGCATTCAGTGAGCAAGGAAGGGAACCTTTTATTTAATTGAAGTTGAATTCTGTTTACATACTCAGAATTTCATCTCATTAAAAGGAACTGTGTGGAGGTTTGGAACTGTTTTGAAGAACTACACATGAATTTCTTCCAGAAACGTACAGAAACAGACTAATACATTTGAAGAAAGTGGGAAAAGAAATAAAGTTGCTTTATGACTTGCATATTGAGAACAATATGTTTAAAAATTATTATATTACTGCAGTGATTTATATTAATATTCATATATAATATTAAGTTTATAGTATACTACTCTTCTTTTTGTAATTTCAGAAAATTTTACATAGTACACAAAAATGTTCCCATCTTGTACAATTAAAATAAACTTTTTAAGATTTTGGCACATGAGTGTATACAAAAAAAATCTATTTATGTAGTAATTTGAGTCTGTTGTCTCAGTTCCCAAAAGTTAGGTGTTATTGATTCTAGGCATAGCCACACAGACTTTAAGGAATACACTATGCAAGGATCCATAAAATACAGATTTCATTAAGTAGCTAATATTCTACTGGGTTTTGAGAGCCACATAAGTGGATGTATAAGTTTTTGAATTTTGGTTCTATTTGCATTTATGATGCTGCTCCAGAACAAACCCCGCACAGGAATATCAATTATTAAAGAAGTATCTTCAGCCTAGTAGATAATCAGAAAGGCAGCCAAGAAGTAAAGCAACCCCAGGGATAAGTTCTTCCAGTCTCCTGTCTGAAATCCAAGGTATTTATCCAGTTTACATAGCAGCTGTTGTCAGTGTCACTAAGAACAAAATAATAAAGATACTAGAATTATTTGAAGTTAATTTGATTGCCTTTTTTGAGTATGATGGGAAAATAGTATTTTTTAATGTAAAAGTATCAAGTAAAATAGACATAATTCTAGGTTGCTATTTCTTGGAAAGTAGCTTTTATATGGTATTTATAATTATTTTAAAATAGACTATTTCTACAGATATTTAAAATCATTAAAATAAAAATTTCTTTGACATACTAGGGAATCATTCTGTCTCTGTACTTTATCTTCAAGGTTATGATAAGGAAGCTATAGACTTCAAGATGCCACGCCTAAGGCGCATGAACACATAATCACAGGTAACAATATTGTACTACAAAGATTTTCATCTTAAAATAACATTGAAATATCTTGGTTTGGAATTACTATTATTGCCAATTATAAGCAGTACATTTGCACATCTTTTCATTATTTTCTCTATAATGTGCTATGAGAGGTATACTTTCAAGGTGAATTTTGGAAACTACTGAAAAATCAAATGTTAAGTATGTTCAAGATATATGATTTTAGTTATACAACTTAAGTCTAGGGAGGTTTAAATGTTTAGGTACATCTTATTATTTCATATTTAAGAATCTCATTATACAATAATGATTAACTCTCTTCTTATTCATGCAACTTATATCTACTGAGCACTACTAAGATGAGGCATTTCCCTATTCTCTAGGGAACATATTAGTGAAAAAATAGACAGGAATTTCTGTCCTTATGTGAATGTCAGTTTAGATTATTATGAGCATGGATAACATTCCAACATCGGGATCAATTACTAAATAACATTTGCTTTGGAGTCAAGCTGGATAAGAATCTCAGCTAACCACTTAATATAGCTTGTTTTTTAAAACAGGTGAATTAATCCAGACTTTCTTTTCATCTACTCTAAATATGGAAAATTCTACCCAATATATATTGCAATTTCATTGGAGTGTCTAACATTCAAATAGACACTAAAATAAACATATTTGTTATTCAAAACAAATATAACTTTAAAAGTATAACAATTTAATATAGAACTGTAGTTAATTATTTTAATAATTTTCTTCTGATACTTTTGATTTATTTAAATTGATAAAATACTATGGCTAATATAATTTTGTAACAAATATAATCTAAATATTTTAAGTTGTGCTACATAGGCCATTTATTGAGTATATTAAACTCAAAGAAATTTCTATTTTGCAGTTTTTAACAACTTCTTAGACTGCATTATACTTAGCTTAGTGTACATTAGCATACAGCTATACACTTGAAAAATTTATCTATGGCTTTGTCATCAATTTTTACACTTTGTTGGTGATTGCAGTTATATATCACAATGAGTTATAGAGTGATAGGAATATACATGTACACACACTTGATGTGTTAACTTCCAGATCTCAACCCACTTCCTCCCCTTCCTGAGATTGGTACAAGCTGAGATTGGTATTGATAATTTTGTATGTGTACAAAGCACTATTTAAACTGTTATCTTCATTACATCTCTGTATTTTCTCCTCACTCTCCTAAATCTCTTCCATCTCTCTATTGGAGTCTGTATTCTTTTATCTGAGGTCCCCTTTGTTACATAATTTTGATGTAGCTCCCACACATACAACCTGAGACTGTATAATTTCATTTAGCATGATAGTCTACTGAAGATAACATAATTTTGCTCTTCTTTGTGGCTGAGTAAAATCCCATTATTTGAATATACCATAGTTTTATAATCCACTCATCTGTTGCTAGATACCTAGGTTTGTGCAATAATTTGTCTATTGTGAATTGTGATTTCTTTGGGAAAATACCCCTGAGTGGTATAGCTGCGTCATATGGTGGTTTCATTACTAGGCTTCTGAGAAACCTCCACACTAATCTTCACAGTGCATATATGTTAAAGTGTTGGTCCTATGCCCTCTTCTAGTAATTGTAGTTTCTTTTCCAATTTCTAGGTCTTTGATACATCCTGATTTGACATGTGTACAAGATGAAGGATTGGGTTTTAATTCTATTATTTAAAATTGATAACGAGTTTTCCAAACACCATTTGTTGAAGAGGCTATCTTTTCTCCAGTATATGTTTTTAACAACTTTGTCAAAAATAACTGCTTATAAATATGAGGATTTGTTTCTGAATATTCTATTATGTTCCATTAGTCTATGTGCCTGTTTTGTGCCAGCATCCTGCTGTTTTTATTACTATAATGCTGTAGTATAATTTGAAATCAGCATGGTTCTTATTGCTGAGGATTTCTTTGGATATTCTGTGTTTTTTGTTTGTTTATTTGTTTTTCCATGTGGATTTTAGGATTATTTTCTCTTGATGTATGATAATACAATGATATTTTAGTAGAGATTGTGTTTAATCTGTACATAGCTTTTGGTAGAATGACCACTTGGATGATATTTATTATACCTATCCATGAGCATAGGAAATCTTTTAATTTTTGAAGAACTTCTTCAATTTCTTTATAATATTTATTGTAGAAGTTTTTATCTCCTTGGGTAAATTTATTCCTAAGTACTTTTGGGGGGATGTTGTGAAAATAATTATTTTCTGGATTTCTTATTCAGTGAATTCATGATTGTTGTATAGAAATACTAAAAATTTGTGTAAATTGATGTTTTGTCTGTCTACTCTGCTGAAGTTTTTCAACTCCAGAAGTCTTTGGGTTCAGGTTTTTGAATCTTCTAATTATAGGATCATGTCATCACCAAACAAAGATAATTTCACATTTTTTCCTACTCGTATTCTGTTAATTTCCTTCTCCTATATTATTGTTGTGGGTAGAGTTTCAAGTGCTATACTGAATAGGAGTGGTGATAGTGGACATCATGTTCCTAATCTTAAAGGAAATTCTTTCAGTTTTTCCCCATTCAGGATAATGTGCTCTGTTGTTCTCATATATAGACTTTATGATGCTGAAGTAGGTTCCTCTCTCTCTAATGTCTTTAGTATTTTTATCATGAAAATGTGCTGTATTTTGTCAAGTATTTTTTATCCTTCTACTGAAATGATCATTTGATTTTTTTAGATTGATTTTTTTTAGATTGATTTTGTATCCTGCTACTTGGCTGAATTCATTAATCGACTCCAAAAGTCTTTTGGTTGAATTTTTAGGCTCTTATAAGTATAGAATCATGTATAGAACCTGCAAACAGAGATAACTTCGATTCTTCTTTTCCTCTTTGTATTCCTTTGATTCCTTTCTGTTGCCTTATTACTATGACTAGTTTCAAGAGCTATATTGAAAAGGAGTGGTGATAGCAAGCATCTTTATCTTGTTCCTGATTTTGGAGGGAATTCTTGCATATTTTTTTTTTCCTACTCAATATGATGTGGGCTTTGGGTTTGTTATATATTGTCTTTTATGTCATTACTAATGAAGAACAAAATTGTGTCATTTGCAGAAAAATGGATAAACACTATGTTACGTAAGATAATCCAGCTACAAAAAGCGAAGAGTCTTATGTTTTCTCTCATATGCAGAAGCTAAAGAGCAATTGGGATGCAAGAGGAACTTTGGATAATGGAGGGGAAATTCCAGTGGAGAAATGGAGGGGGTCCAGGAGAAAGTGACATTGTGGGGAGGGAGAATCAATGAAGGAAACTCTGCCACTGAAGTTATGTACATATGTGAAATTACTAATGCCAAACTCAATATCATGTATAGGAAAAAGGGAGAGAAGAGAGTAGAGAGGGACTTGAGGGAAACTCACCAGGTGCTGTGTGCATGTATGCCCCTATCTCTCTGAAATAAAAAGTGATGTGAGATGACAATGCATCAATAAAAAATATTTAAAATATTTACTATTGTTATATCTTTATTTTGGATGATTCTTTTTATCAGAAAGAAGTAACTCTTTGTCTCTTCTGGTAAGTTTTGACTTGACGTTTGCTTTGTTAGGGTGGCTACCCTGCTTGTTTTCATTCTCCATTTGCATGAAATATATTTTTCCATCTTTTCACCTTTAGTTTGTGAGTATCTTCGCCTATAAGGTTTGTTTCTTGTAGGAAGCATGGAGTTGAGTTATGAATTTTAATCCAATTTATCAGTCTATGTCTTTATTGGGGAGTTGAGACCATTGACAGACAATGTTATTATACAGAGATGAGATTTATTTCCTATTATTTTGAGTTATGTGTTCTATATTCGGTGCAATATTATTTATTCACTCAGTTACTTGTCTGACATCATTTTTTTCTGGTTCTGATATTTACTTTTATTTTTTCATTGTGATTTATTTCTTTAAATGTATTTGTATTAATATTATTGCCTCTATTACAAACTTTTATATGTGAAATATTAATTCTTTAAATATTAAGTTTTTTTACCCAAGTTAGCTGAAACATGAAATCATATTTGTTATAATATCACTACAAGATACTCTCAGATGAATATTTAATGTAAAAAGATAAACTTGTCATCTAAGCATGATGGCATATGCCTGTAGTCCCAGTATTTGGAAGGTTAAAACAGGAGGATTACAAGTTTGAAGCCAGTCTAAGCAATTTAATGAAACTTTATTTCCAAATAAAAATAAAATTGACCTGAAGGTGTGGTTCAGAAGTAGAATGCCCTTGGATTTAGTACCCAAAACAACACACATGTCCTCACATGCACACACACACACACACACACACACACACACACACACACACACCAAATAGATAAATAAAGACATCTTTAAATAAACAATAAATAAATAAATATGTTCATACCACATCTCACCTGGATTGAGGTAATTTGCATGTATATTTTGGATTAGGTTTTTTAAAATATTTAAATAGAAATGCCTCAACTGGTTTCATAATCTTAGTGATCCTTTTCTTTTCCTGAAAAAATTTAGTTAGTAAATACAGATGATCATTGAATACTGCATCTATGCTTTTTTTCTGTGGAAGAACTATCACAAATATATTTGAAAAACTATAGATATTGTGATTACTTCTTTCTTTCATTGAGTATTTTCTCTGGTCTTCTATTTCTCTTTTGCATTCTTTGGTTCCTTGTTACCTCAAAATATCATTTAGTTTATTAACATCTGTGGAGGCATACATCATAAAAATTTAGAAAAATAAACAGAATCCAGACTGTTGGAATAGAGCTGGAGCACTGAGCATAAATACTCTATCCACTTACAATTTCTCAGGATTTCTGAGGAAGAAACATGGTAGAAAGGTGAGGTAGTTTAATAAGTTTTAATATTCTATTCACAATGCTTTGAAATATGCCCTCAGTTCCACTCAGTTCCATACTCATGGGTATTGTTTAATTATATCTTCTTACAAAACAAGTTGTGAAAACTTGTCGATTCTGCTTTCTACATTTTCTGAATGTGTCCATTCATATTTAGGCTCATTTCTACTATAAGAAACAGACACATTTTTTCCCGAGGTTACTTTACTTCAAATTGCAACACAATTAGCCTTCTTTTTTAAAAAAAAATTAGGTTTATTAGTGCATTGCAACTATAAATCATAGTGAGTTCTATGTGATACCAACACATGCACATTGCACTTCTTCCACATTCCACTCCTCTCCTCATCCTCTTTCCCTGTACATGTTAGTGAAATAGGTAGTACTATCTTACTATATTGCTGTAGTATTATTTGAACTATTTCTGTCCTCAATCCTCCTTTACTCTTTCCCTGACTGCCTCTCCAACTCCTGTCCACTGTTCTACATGTCTCTCTCCACATTAGAGTCCTTATGTTACCTATTTTCTCTCTAGATTATACTTATGAAACAAAATCTGCAAACTTCAATTTTTTGAGATTAGCTAATCTTACTTAGCATAATATTCTTTGATTCCATCCATTTTCATGCAAATGACATATTTTGTTCTTTATAACTGAGTAGAATTTCTATACCACATTTTCTTTTTTGCTCATCTGTTGAGAGGCAACTAGGATGATTCAATAATTTGGCTATTGTGAATTGTGCTGCTGTAAACATGAGCATGTGTCACTGTAGTAGCATGTGTCCATATAGTATTCTAACTTAGATTCTTTTGGAAAGATACTGAGGAGTAGTATAACTGGGACCAATAAGACATATTTCTTTTTCTTCTTGTTCCTCCTTCTCTTCTTCTAGGCTGTTACTTGGTAAAATTTAGTGACTATTGAAATATAAAATTTCTTCCCTTCACTCCTTGAAAACTTAGAAATAATCTAAAGCATAATGTTGCATACATCAATTTTTTTTTATCTTTCAAAATATTTAGTAAGGTGGGCAGTGTACAATAAGGTTTACATGAAGGTGAGAAATCTCACATCTGATTTCAAGTTCTGCTTTGCAGTAAGAAAATAAATGTTTCAGAAAGTGTTCTATTTCAAGTTTTATTATGATAGGGATGTAATACTTTGGCCTGTATAATAATTTTCTTTTGAAACAATAAACTTGTTTCAAAAAGACATAGCATTTCTGCAGTGAGACAGCCAGCTTACTCTGTGTCCTCAGAGGGCTTTTGTGTGCTTTTGTAATACTGTGTGACTGGATACTTAGTGTTTTGGCTTTCTATTTCCATCATCACTAAAGTGATTTGATGCAGAGGATTTTATACTGATTATTTAAACTGGCAGATAATTTTAATGTTTATAATGGAGCCTCTTGGGCTCTTACCATCAGCTGCTTACTCCTCAGGGGAGATTCACTTTCCTTGCCTACTTATCTTCATTCTATTGAAGTCTACTTTTAAAACTTTTTATTTTTTCCCATGAAATTCTCTTTGTATTTCTAATGATTTCCACTTTGTGAACTTAGCTGCTAATCTATTAGGTTCAAACATGTTGACTGCTGTTTTACCTTCTTTGTGAAGTGTACCTTTTATCATGAGCAATACTTTACTGTTTCATGCCTTTAATCTTAAACATTAGCATATGTGATGTAAATAGAATGACTTTAGGTTTTCAGATGTCTATTTGACAACTTCCTTTTCAGCCTTTCTTTATTATTGGTTTTAACTGTTTCTCATGGCCTGAATTTAAACACATGCTTTTGAACTTTGTCTTTAATAGGAGTCACAATTTAACCACATAAAAGGACAACCGTTGCAAATAGTTATTCTTTTCTTTTTCTCCATTAATTTATGTTTACTGTTTATTTGAAATTATTCTTTCCATTAATTTATGTTTACTGTTTACTTGAAATTATTGCTTTTCCTTTTTTGTGCTTTGATAAAGTTGCTATTTATTCTATGTTTTCTCTACATTGTCTCATTATAATTTTACACTATTATCTTACCTGACCATTCATCTACAATTATACATATATTTATCTATAATTGTTTGAAAGAAAATGAATGCCATAAATGCTGGGTTAGGTGGGACATACCTGTAATCCCAGTACTTGAGAAGCTGAGACAAGGAAAACAGGTTGGAGGCAAGCCTCAGCAGCTTAGTAAGACCCTCACAAATTTAGTGAGACCCTCAGCAACTTAGTGAGATTCTGATTCAATGTATTTTCTGTTTTAGGGGCTTAGTGTAGTTCAGATGTAGAATAGCTCTGGGTTCAATCTCCAGTACCAAAGACACACATACACACACACACACACACACACACACACACACACACCAACTACAAAAGCACACACACACACACACACACACACACAAAAAGGAAAGAAAATAATAATAAATATTTCCACATGAAAACATTGATTTTTCCATCAATATGGTTAAAATTTCCAATTTTGTTATGATTGAACACTAACTTACTCTTTTTCCTTCTTTTCCCCTATAATGGTGCCTTTAGAATTTCCCCCATTTTCATGATTTGTAGAGCTGGTTAACATTTTTAATTCTGTACTACAATCTATGATTAAAGTATTTTTAATATAATTTACATGCTACTTCTTTTTCATGTGTCCTTAAAGTTTACTTTTTCTTTTCTTTTTTTTTTTTTTTGCAGTACTGAGGATTGAACTCAGGGACATTCTACCTCTGAGCTGCACACCTAGTCCTATTTTTTTATTCTTTATTTTGAAACAGGGTCTCATTAAATTGCAGACGACCTCACTAAGTAGCTGAGGTTGGATGTGAACCCGGATCCTCCTCCTGTCTCAGCCTCTCAAGTACTGGGATTACAAGAGTGCGTCACCATACCCGGCTTGAGTTTTCTATTTCTATTTGGTTTGCATATCTTCTCAGGCATTTTCTTCAAGTGGAATTAATTATGTTATTGTATATTACCAATCTTCTGCTCTGCTACGTGATGACTACTGTCAATAGGTATAAGACTTGATGGTTGCATAAATTTTCTCAGCAGTTAGTAAAACTTAGAGCAGCCACTTTCAGTTTCTGTTGCTACAAATAAAAAGGATGACAGTCATTTTCTTGTGTAGGTAGCATCATCATTATCAATGTTAATACTAAAATAATATTATGCTCTAGAAATGTGAACATCAAAATTTGTTACCCATGATAACATGTATTTCTTTTATAATTTATCCAACTGAATGTACCTGAAATCTGCATTCATACTCAGATTTATGTCTTCCTAAAGCTCTTACAGGTTCTCTTTCATTATTTGTTTAATTATTACTTATCTTTTATCTATTCTTTTCTCTACCCCTTGAAATAATTATTGCATGTCGGAAGTCTTGAATTTTCCTTCCATGTGTCTCCCCGCCCCGCCCCCGTCTGCTGCCTCAGATGTTCAATCTGTTTATATTTTTCTTCTGTTCTTGGCAATATTTTAATACTTTCAAGGCACTAGTTTCAGTAACAAGAGTGAGAAGGCTCATTTTGATTATATGAATTTTGTATTTGACAAATTATGAAAGTTTTTTGTATGATTCATCTTCATAATTCCCTTTAGTGCTGTTTTTGTTCTTTAAATTCATTCATTTTTTTTTTAATTTTTTTTTTAATTTTTTTAATTTTTTAAATTTTTTTTAGCATGGATTTTTATTCATTCTTTACATCCTGCTCTAATGTTGCAAACTTGTGACCTATCATCTCTTGACTAAGGGGCTTCTTTAGACCTGGTGCCTATTCTTTGTGGGCCACTGGGACCCAGGATTGGTTTTTCATTGCCATGTATTTTGAAAATCTTTTAGTAGATGGAGAGGGAATGGCTCTTTATTACCATAGGCCCACAATTAGAAGTATTCCCAATGAGATATTCTTACTCTTCTTGCCCTTAAGTTTCCTCACTTCCAGGGACAGCCTCCTGTGAGAATCTGCACCTTCCTTTTCTTATTAATCATATTGGTGTGGAGGAGATTAGTGTGAATTGTAATCTCTATTGTCAGGAATACTGAGAGAACTTTCATCCGCACTCTTCCAATAATATTCTGCTTTGGGAACCTCATATCTGTGTTCTTTCTTCTGGTGTCCCCAAATTTCATCCAATCCATGAAGGAGAAAGCCAAGTACCAGTTTTCATCACCTTGACTACCATGGAACACATAGCCTTTTTCATTCCTATTTACCTTTAAACTGCAGTGGACCTTTAACTTAAACTAGGAAAAAAAGACCCAAATTCTCATGGTGAAAAGGATGCTGGGTTCTCCTAGTCTTCTTGCCAGAATCCCTTGCTCCTCCTGGTGGAACCTTTTAAATTTCCCATATTTCATGCTCTGACCTCAAATTTCTGGAAGCAATGATTATATTCAATTGATTTGCATTTAATTTGTTCTTTTCATCTAGATACGTCAGATCTGTTCAAGGACACTTGGCACATTTCTTTTGGGTTCTCTTCGTTTATCCATCTGCACCCTGTCTTGTGTTTGCTTCTGGTATATTAGTTTGATATCTTTTAAATTAAGAATAGAACCCACTAATGATTGGCAAGATACACTATACAAATTTCCAGAAAGGCTTTAATTGATATATATGCACATGATTTACTTTTAACTAAAAAATAAAATTGTATACACATGTGCAAAAAATCAAGCTTCCAATATTTTTAGAGAGGTATTTTAAGTGCATATTAAATCTCTCCAAATCACTCTTAATAAGCTTTAAATGTCACTCTGAAAAATATAATATGACTGTAGTGTCTACATAAACTTCTTTACAGTCTTTGTATATGAATTCTTAATATACACGTGTGTGTGTGTATGTGTATCTCTCTCTCTCTCTATATATATATATATGTATATATATATTATATACATATATACATACATATACATATGTATATATGTATTTTTTTGGCTGACATTTGTAATTACTTCTCTGCATGGGCCATCAGTGGATGTTCTACGATTGCACCTAACGAATGCTTCCTGAAACAAAATGTGCAAGTATAAGCTATGGCTATAAACTGCAAATAAATCCTGACCAGTTCAAATTAAATTCTTTTATCTACTTTGTATAATATTTAGAAAAAATACCAAAATAACATTCAAATGAAATATTTTGATGATTCTTGGTGTTATATTTTCAAAATCTGATTTTCTTAAGATAAATGCACAAATAAGCAACTATTATTGATAAAATAAGATGTATTAAATACCTACTCTATGTCAGATAGTACTTTAGATCCTTGAATGTTTTAATAAGCATAATTCTGATTAGTAGTTAATTAATATCATATTTTAACATAATTATCACATTTACAGGTGAAAATATTAAAATATAGAAAAGTTAAGATTGTTTGAAGTATAACAAATGACTCATAGAGTCTGATTTTAAAACTATGAATCTAGACTTTACTTTTTAATTACAGAAGGGTGCAATTCTAGCTTTGTTCATGAATACCAATGCAAATATGATGATGTGTATGAGAAGTGAAGTTTAAAATAGATGTGATGAAATTGAACTAAGAAATAGTTTTGCTACTTGCTCTAAAATATTTTAGAGATCTAAGCCATCCAGATTGCATTTGCCGAACATATTATTATTATCTGTTTTTCTTGAAATCATAACCTAAAGTTTCGGGCACCCCAGGCTGAACCCTCAGCCATGAGGCCCCAATAAAAGACGCTGCCTGAATGTTGCTGGTTCGAACCTCTTTTATTATATCTCTCTCTTTCTGGGATCAAGGGCACTGCTCAAGCAGTAACAAACACAGTACAGAGGTCGTCTTTCCAAATAGTGCTTTTCCTAGAGACTTCCAATAACCCCTCTCTCTAGCAACCT
>PVLC010000673.1:23863-187983 GCA_004027655.1 Graphiurus murinus
AGCCAACCTCTTCCCAACCGCTTCTTCTTCCCAACCACTTCCTCCCAGAACTTCTCCCAGCAACCCAGCCCAGCAACTTCCCAACCAGCCTTTCCCCAGCAGCTCTCTCTCTAGGCGAGAGGTGGAGGCTTTTAAAGCTGCGCAGGGCCTAAGCCACGAGGCGTCTCATACAGCTCTCACCTGGGCCGGCCATGAGTCGAGCATGCTGGTGCATGCGCTCTGGCGTGGCACAGCCCTGGGATGTTATTCACCTGTAGCTGCTTCTGGCACTTTACCAGGCGCCATCTAGAGGCGAGGTCTAGCCGGCTGAACTAGGCCCCCGACACTAAAGATATTTCTTTAGAATTGCTAAAACTTGTTCTAAGGAATAGTTCTCAAATCAAAGGTTATGATGAACACTACATAAAGACATAGACATACTGTATAATGTACTAAGAAACTGTAGGAGAAAATCTAGAAATTTGTAAGATTACAAAACTGACTCAGCTAGTTTAAGATGAGTATCATTTTCATAGCAAAAGTGAACAGTGCCTTATATTGATTACTCATTCAATAAACATTGTTGAGATACCACAGTGATGTTCTAAATAGTGTCATGACACTCATGTTTATTTCAAAAAATTTTCCCTAAATATTTTCTTCTTTAAACTTGTGTTACTATTCAAATACATGTCAAGATTGAGACTCACTTACTGAATCTCCACAGCATATAGGGACTTGTCTAGGCAGGATCACATTTGTTGATTTTCTTAAGTACCTTCTGGTATACATATACTAAAATATAATAAGAACATATTATTATACTACTTTTACAAATGATCATGTCTGCAGAGAATAGGTTTCACACATAAAGAGAAAACATTATTTGATTCCTTGCAGAGAGGCACAACCATATATAAGCATCACTCACAATTTGTACTGATGTACAAAATAATCAGGCCCAAGCTACTTCTACTGCCTCCTCCTCATTATTAAGAGCCCAGCAGATGAAGAAATAGTGGCTCATAGTATTTGACCAATCTAGTCCTCATTATTTCAAGAATGGAGGAATCACACTGATTGTATCCCCTGGCTCCAATTACTATACATATTCTCCCAACAAACACATAGACCATAAATATGCAGTACAGAACTGCTCTGTTGCAAATGTATAAAAAAAATAGTGCTGCTTGCTGTATTCCAAAGAATTGGTGATTATTTAATATAGTTCTGTGTCATAACCACATATACATTTGAATAACCATAGTTTTAGAAATAAGCCTGAAACCAAAAGACCTACAGATCGTTCATGGTGCACTTGGAAAATAATATAGGCCTTCTTATTGTGCTCAGTTCAGTTTTTAAATATGTTTTCTTGTTACTAAGTTAATAAACTGCTCAAGAAAGAGAACTGTAGCATATTTTAATATCAATATAATATTACTCTTTTTGTGTATGTAAATATATATATCATATATATTTACATACAAAAATATGCATGTAGTTAGAAACAGACACACACAAACATGGTGGGACACATCTGTAATACTATTACTTGGGAGTCTGAGACAGGAGGAGTGCAGGTTCCAGGCCAGGTTCAGCAAGTTAGTGAGGACCTCAGCACCTTAGTGAGATCCTATTTCAAAATAAAAAATAAAATGAGACTTAGAGTGTAGCTCAGAGGTAGAATGTCCCTGGATTTCATTTCCAGTACCACACATACAACACAAGAAAGCAAAAATGTAAGGGAATTAAATTCAAATGTAGAGTAATTGTGTCTACGTAGAACGAGAAAAAGCAGGATTTTGAGAATAGTGTCGATAAAAAATAAAAAGATTTCAAAGTTAGCAATATGTGTGATAGCAATATGCCAGACACATTAAGAGTCAGGAGAGGAAATTGAGCACAGTGGTTCATGTGCATGCTAGCACAGCCTGACATTTGGAAGAGAAATTTATGTCTTGCTATTGATGAGAATGTAAGAGTTTATTAAAAATTTTAAAATGTTTAGAGTATATATTATTTGTTCTGTTTATATTTATAATTATTTATTCATAGATCATTGCATAAAGTAATGATTGTATGATATTTTTAACTTTTCTGTTTAAAGTATTTCATTTTTGTCTACTTATTCACTTAGCTGATACACAAAAAGATAAATTATGAATCTTAGTAGGGTAATATCTGACATTTGATAGGCATAAATAGTATGTAATATTTAAATCAGGACATCAGTCCCTCAAAGCATTTATTGCCTCTTTATATGAAAACATTCAGGATCCTTCTAGTTTTTGAAATATACAGTACATAATTTTTATCTAAGTAACCCTGCTGTGTGATAGAACATCCAGATCTTATTATATTATCGAACTATATCTTAGCACCTACTAATCAAACTTTTTCATTTATCAATATTCACTCCTCTTGACAGGTTCTTATAACCAGCAGTCTACTTCAAATTTCTGTAAGATCAACTTTTTTAAATTCCACATATGAGTGAGGTTGTGAGGTAATTGTTTTTCTGTGTTGTGTTTACTTCATTTCATATAATAATCTTCAGGTTTTTTCATGATATTTCAAATAACAGTATTTTATTTTTAGTGACTGAATAGTTTTCGTTTTTTTTTTTTGCGGTACTGGGGATTGAACTCAGGGGCATTCTACCTCCGAGCTGCACCTCCAGCCCTATTTTTTATTCTTTATTTTGAAACCGAGTCTCACTAAGTTGCAGAGTGCCTCACTAAGTAGCTGAGGCTGGCTGCGAACCCGGATCCTCCAGTCTCAGCCTCCCAAATGCTGGGATTACAAGCCTGCGCCACCACGCCCAGCTTGACTGAATAGCTTTCTTTGGTGTATATTTACCGTATATTCCAAAACGGTTATTTATTCAAATTGTTCCCTTTCGAAAAATCTTAGTGCCCATTGCTCTTTTTAACTAATTGTATTGTCAAATTGTAGTTATACATCATAGAGAGTTTCAAAAAGATGCATTCATTCATGTCTATACCACTTGATGTGGTACCCTCTGCATCCCAAACCCCTCCATCTTCTCTTCTCCTCCATGTTTGTGAGATCAGTAGTGAAACTTTCACATATGAACATCACATTTTTTTAATTTTTCTTGACATGAAACATTTACAATCAGGCATTTACAATCAGGATGATCTCCAGCCCCTCCCATTTTCCAGTACCCTGTAGCCAGTATTATTGATATCATTTTATAGTTGGTGGATGATAGTTATGAATAATCATGGAACTCATTGTGACATTCATATATGCACACAACATATCTGATGTACTACATTTTTTGTTCATCCATCTGATAATGAACACTTAGATTGTTTCCATTTCTTGTGTATGTAAATAGTGTTTCAATAAACATGGCAGTGAGATGGCTCTCTGACAGATTGATTTTATTTTGAGAGGTTATATAAAAATGAGATTACTGGGTCAAGCAATAGTTTTATTTTTAATTTTGTGAGGAGTCTCAACATTGATTTTCATAATTGATGTAAAAATTTGGATTCTCATCAACATCATGCAAGAGTTCTTTTTTCTCTACATTTTCATCAGAATTTTATCTTTTTGATAATAGCCATTCTGATTGGAGGGAAGTGGTATCTCATTGTGGTATTGTTTTGCATTTAGCTAATATTTAGAGATGTTAAATATTTTTCAATATAGCTTTTGGCTATTTGTAGGTACTTTTTTGAGAAATGTCTATTTTCATCTATTGCCCATTTTACTAGAGTTATTTGTATTTGTGTTGCTGAGTTTTTGAAATTACTTATATATTCTAAATATTAACCACTATCAGATATATAGTTTGCAAATAATCAGTCGTATTCTGCATGTTATCTCTTCACTCTGAAGATTGTTTCCTTTGTCATGGACAAGCTTTTTTATTTATTTTTTTATATAATAATTGGTGCATTGTAATAATACATCTTTGTTAGGTACAAACTGATAAAGGCATATATAAACATATTTCTTATTTAACCCTTCCCCAATTCCCACTCCACTCCCTCACCCTCCCTCCTTCTCAAGTTCACTTGAGTGATTGACCTTGAAATATTTGTGAAGGTACATCATGTGCATTAGGGTACCCTCTCCCCCCTGGGCAACCTCTTTGCTTAAGTCAACTTCTTTGCTTATCAAGGGTTTCTTCTTTTTCATCTGGAAATCCTCTTACACCCCATCTTCTCCCTAGCAACCACATATTAGGGAGAACATATGCTTTTTTACTCTTTGTGACTGGCTACTCTCACTTAACATAACGTTTTCCAGTTGCATCCATTTCCCGGCAAATAATATGATTTTGTTCTTCTTCATGACTGAGTAAAATTCCATTGTGTACATATCCCATAGTTTTGTAATCCATTCATCTGTTGATGGACATCTTGGCTGCTTCCATAGTTTGGCAATTGTGAATTGTGCATCTATAAACATAGATATACCACATGCGTTGGTATGATAGTTTGGTTCCATTCTTTTGGGTAGATACCCAGAAGTGGTATTGTTGGATCATATGGTAGGTTCATTCCCATTTGTTTGAGGATCCTCCATACTGTTTTCCAAAGTGATTTCACTAATTTGCAATCCCAATAACAATGTATTAGGGTTCTCACTTCTCCACACCCTCTCCACTATTTGTTTTTGTTTGTGTTTTTTATGATTGCCATTCTGATTGGAGTTAGGTGAAATCTCAAGGCAGTTTTGATTTGCATCTCTCTGACTGCTAATGATGTAGAACATTTCCTCATACATTTATTGGCCATTTGTATTTCTTCTTTTGTGAAGTGTCTATTTAGATCCTCTGCCCATTTTTGATAGGGTTGTTTGTTTTCTTTGCTGTGATTTTCTTGAGTTCTCTGTATATCCTAGATATTAAACCTCTATGAGAAGAGTATCTGGCAAAAATTTTTCCCACTCTGTGAGCTCTCTGTTGCAGTTCATGATAGTTTCCTTTGCTGCACAGAAGCTCTTCAGTTTAATGCAATCCCATGTATTGATCTTCCTTTGAGTTGCTTGTGCTTTTGGGGTCTTGTTGAGAAAGGTTTTACCTGTGCCTATGTGTTCAAGTGTTGGTCCTATGCTCTCTTCAAGTAGCTGCAAGGTCTCTGGTCTGACTTCCAGGTCCTTGATCCACCTTGAGTTGACTCTTGTGCAGGGTGAGAAAGTGGGGTTTATTTCCATTTTCCTGCATGTGGTTAACCAGTTTTGCCAACACCATTTGTTAAAGAGGCTATCTTTTTTCCAGTGTATATATTTGGCTCCTTTGTCAAAAATCAATTGACTGTAAGCACATGGGCCTTTTTCTGAGTCTTCTATTCTGCTCCATTGGTCTACTTGTCTGTTTTTGTGCTAGTACCAAGCTGTTTTTATTACTGTGGCTTTGTAGTAGTGTTTGGAGTCAGGTATTATGATACCTCACATGCACAAGCTTTTTAATTTGTTGTAATTCTGTCTAATTTTGCTTTTATTTCTTATGCTTTGGGGTCCTGCCCAAAGAATACTTGTCTATTACAATGTCCTAAAGTGTTTTCCTGTTTTATTCAAGTAGTTTAATAACATAAGGACTTAGCTTTAATTTTTTAATCTAATTCAAATTGAGTTTTATAAGTGGTAGGAGACAGGGGTTATATTTTAAATGACAACATAATACAGGAAAAATGAAAAAATGTGTTTTCATTGCCAGAATGCCCATATTGACCAATTTGACATTCCTAATATGTATGGATGCTTCACCTCACTTGTACATATAATTAAGAAAGAACTGGAATAAAATATTTTTTTCTTAAATTTTCCATTATATGTAACTACACTCTTCAATACTTATAAATGTGTCAATAAATTTGTATAATATGGTTTATTTCGTAACTTAATCAAATACAGACCTAACTATCAATCCAGAAGAATGAGGAGCATTTTTCTCAAGATGTTATTGATATGCAGTTTTACAAGCAGAAACTACTAGAATCATTTTTAAAATAAATTTTAAAAATATCTATAATTGTAACTGTTTTAGTTATATGAATTGTCAAAAATGGAATTCCCACTTTTGAAAAATTTCTGAATCTAGGCTATGCACATAATACCCAGGATATTTTAGCCTTGATTCTAAATACTACTATGGCAGGTAGAAAAAGGTTTCCTTAAAGATGTCCTGTCTTGATGTTGTGTGTATACATAAGTGCATCACTTTGAACCTTATTATGATATATAACTACAATGCAGCAATAAAAAATAAAAATATAAATAAATAAATAATAAAAATATAAATAAATAAAAAGATGTCTTAATTCCTGTTGCCTGTGAGTATGTAAACTTGCAAGATGAAGTGAATTTAGAGTTGCAGATGGAATTTAGGTTGCTAATAAACTGGCATTAAAATAGGGAGACAAGCTGGGCACAGTAGCATATGTCTGTAATCATGATACTTGGGAGGATCACAAGTTTGAAGCCAGAAGTTCGAAACTAGCCTCAGCAACTTAGTAAGGCTTTTAGCAATTCAGTGAGAACCTGTTTCCAAAAAAATATGTAAAATCATTTGTAGATTTAGTTCAGAGGTAGAATATCTAAATAAATATTTTTTAAAAAAGACTATTCTAGATTATTTTAGTGGCCCGGTGTAATCCTGAGAATTCTTAAACATGAAAAAGGAGGGGAGATAGGATGACAGAATGAGGAAATGTGAGGCTTGACATTCTGTTCCTGGTTTGAAGATGAAGAGAAGTCAGAGAATGCGATGGCCTTTAGGATTGGAGCCTTCAAAGTAACACATTCTCATTTAGATCCTCCGGAAGAGACCATTCCTCTCCTGACACCTTGATTTTAGCCTATAGCGATTTCTAACCTACAGAACTGCAGGACTAAACAAGTAATAAACAGCAGTGCCTTTAGCCACAGTTTGAGGTAATTTGTTAAAACAGCAATGGGACATTAATATTCTCATTTTAATAAAAGAAATAGTATCATCAAATTTTCCTTAGGTTTGAGTTGACTACATTCCTTTCTTCCTATTCTGAAATTCAATGAAAGGGATGAAAATACCCCAAATATTAAAAAATTTAAAAACTCAATGACTTTCAACTAGGTTTTCAAAGAAACAATACTAATATTAAGGCATAGAAATCTTCTCTATATGCTATATAATCTTATAACCTTATGGATACTGTTCTCAATAAAGCAGGATACATAATTAAAATTCCATCACTATCCCTTAATTTTGAATCTTCATATTTTGTGCCTGATTCTTCAAACACAGTATATTGGCCTTCATAAGAGTCAAGGTTTCTATGTTTAGCAAGATCAAATATTTGTTATCTAGATCTTATATCCTTTTTTCAATCCTTATATACAATAAAAAATAATATATACTGTACATGAATAGAGCAACATTTCTATGGAATTAGAAATCAAATACGCTATCTAAGAACAGAGATAGATTTTTACCAAGAAACTAGATAGTGGGTTCACAAGAAATTATTAGCAGAAAGATAATAACCATGAAGATCTAGAGATAATCATTCCTATTAAGAGACAACTGCCAACACAGATTTTATGTTAAATGTTTTAAATGATATACTGGTCTCTGCTAGACTATGAAATTTATAAAGACATAATAAGATAATATGTTGAATGGATGAATGAGAAAGAGGGAGGCTGCATATGCAAAAATTTATATTCACTTGTTATAGGTAGAGTCATCAAAAGTTATTTGTTGGAATAAGGCAAATTACTTTAAAAAATTCTGGATATGGCTACTAAAGGAGAAATTAATAAGCACTAGACAACTTAGCTTAATCTAATTTAAAAGGTATATATAATAGCTGAAAGGAAAAGTCATCCTGATTTTCTATCTGCTGAAAAGTATACAAAGTAAATTCTTGTTCCTCGTTGATAATCTCTTGACCTGTTGGGCCATTCATAGAGAAGAATGCAATCCCTCCATTCTGGGTCTTATTTCAATTGTCTGTTGTTTTAATACAACCAAATCTTTTTCATCCATAAAAGCAGAAAGACAGTGGGAAATGCTATCAGTACCTCAACAACTTATTGAATCTAAGCAATTATAATTTTACTGTAGCTTTGCCTTTACCTGCTATCTTAGTCCATTTATGCTGCTATAAAAACATACCATAAACTAGGTAATTTATAAATAATGGAAATTTATTTCTCATTATTATGGAGACTGAGAAGCTCAAGATCAGAGTGCTAACAGGTTTTGTGTCTGGTGAGGACTGCTTTCTGTTTTCAAGATGGTGCCTTGTTCCTGCATCTTCTGGAGGAAAAGAACATTGTGTCCTCATGTAGCAGAAGAATGGGAGGAAGCAAATGCTCTTCCTCAAGCAAAAATGAGCATCCTACTCTCAAGAATCAGTCACCTCATAAAGGGCTTCCATCTGCAAAGTATTACATAGGCCATTAAGGGTCAATATATAAGTTCTGGAGACACATGCCAACCATAGCCAATGAAATTCATAGTGTCCATTTTATAGATGTCTGTATTTGAGAAATATTAGGCCTCAGTGACTGATTACTTCATTATAATAATCACAATGTTGATTTACTTTTTACAGTGTCAATCTTCTTTGAATTGGATCAAACACAGGAAATGTGGATTATTACACTTATGACTAAAAATCCTTTCCATATCAATAATAGGAAATTTTTAAAATACAGTATTTCATAAAAACTCAAATTTAGCCATCCACAGATAAATAATTAAAAAATGACAACAAAATAATCCTGATTTTTAGTACCTGAATTAGAAGTCAATTTAGAGTAACTACAGTCTATAAAGTATAATGAAAATTAAATATGTATTTCTTGACAGAAAATTATTATGCAGTTATTTTTTTGTCATCTCAAATATTCCCATCTAACTTATGGACTTCTAAATATACAACTATCATCAATGTATGTCATTCATCACATAACTAGAACAAAAGACAAAAATCACATAATCATCTTAATAGATGCTAAAAAAGCAATTGACAATATTCAACCCCCTTTCATGTTAAAAACACTGCAGAAAATCAGAATGGAAGGAATTTATCTCAATATGATAAAGATGATATACAATAAATCCAAAAGCCAACATCATATTGAATAAACTGAAAATTCCCTTTAAGATTAGAAAAAAAATAAAGATGACTATTACCACTCCTTTTTAATATAGTACTAGAGAATCTAAGGTAAGGGAAAGTAGAGCAGTAAGGTAAGAGAAAAAATCAGAGCAAACAGATAGGAACAAAAGAACTGAAATGATCTCTCTCTCTCTCTCTCTCCCTCCCTCTCTCTCCCTCTCTCCCTCTCTTCCCTAGAAAACCTCCCTCACTGTACTGGGTTTCTCTTCCATTATTGAAAGTCCCTCTTGTATCCTGACTACTCCTTAGCTTCCACATAAGAGAACATATAACTCTTCACTTTCTGTGACGGGCTAATTTCACTTAACATAATGTTCACCAGGTATATCCATTTTCCTGTAAATAACATTGTGTGTGTGTATGTGTGTGTCTGTATATGTGTGTGTGAGTGTGTGTGTGTGGTATTGGGGATTGGACCCAGCCTTCTACCTCTGAGCTACACTCCACCAGCTTGATTTTTTATTTTTGTTTTGAAACAGGTCTCACTAGGTTGCTGAGAGTCTCACTATGTTGCTAAGGCTCGTTGTAAACCTGTGATCCTCCTGTCTCAGCCTCCCAAGTACTGGAATTACAGGCATGTGCCACCATACCCTGCTCAAATTATGTAATTTTGTTCTTTCTTTCTGGGATAATACCATTGTGTGCATATTCCATAATTTTGCAACCTATTCATCTATTGATGGACACCTACATTGGTTCCTTAATTTTGCTATTTTGAATTGTGCTGCTATAAACAGGGATATGAATCTATTACTATACTATTCTGATTTCAGGCTCTTTGAAAAGATACTCAGGAGTGGTCTAACTGTATCATATGGTGGATCCGTGTCTAGTTTTCTGAGGAATCTCCACACTGATCTCCAAATTAGCTGCATTATTTGCAGTTCTACCAACAATGTAGAAGAGTTCCTATTTCCTCACATCCTTGCCAGCATATATTCCAGTTAGACTTCTTGATGATTATCATTCTAATTGGGGTTAGATAGAATCTCAGTGTTGTTTTGATTTGCATCTCCCTGATTTCTAATAATATGCAATATTTTTCATATATTTATTGGTCATTTGCATTTATTCTTTTGTGACATGTTAATTGACCATTTCTTGTTTTTTTTTTTTTTTTCAGTGTTGTCTTTTAAATATTTTGTATATTCTACATATTAGTCCTCTAGCAAAGATCTTCTCCCATTCTGTAGACTCTCTCATTAGACTCTTGATGATTTCCTTTGATAAACAAACTTTTTAGTTCAATGCTGTCCCATTTATTAATTCTTGTTTTAATATCCTGAGCTTTGAGGGATCTATTGAAGATATTTCTCCCTGTGCCTATCTGTTGGAGTGCTGTACCTATGCCCTCCTCTAGTAATTTCAAAGTCTTTGGTCTAATTTCCCACTCTGATTCATCTCGATTTGACACTTGGTGAAACTGTGAATAAGAGAAACTTAATGTATCTATTTCTGATGGCATTGATAGGCATGTAAAGAAGGAAATGAGACAAAATACAATGACTGCCATCATATTCTTTGCAAAAATTTCCAAAAAGTTCAGAAAAACATACATTAACCAGAGAATATTCTTCTTCACTCATTCTTATGGATTGAATTTGGTCTTCCCCAAAAGATATACTGAAATACTAAACCCCTTGTACTTTTTAGTGTGGATTTATTTGGAACTAGGATCTTTGCATATGGAATTAGTTAAGTTAGGCTGAGGTCTACTGGAATAGGGTGGGTCTTAATCCAGCATAATGAGTATCCTTATAAAATGATAGGAGAGAGACTTGGAGAGAAGATAGCAATGGAAGATAGAGCCACCAAGCCATATGGTCTGAGGTGCTGGAAACTGTAGAAGAAAGGGAACATCTTCCTCTTGAAGCTTTGGGGAGAACATGGTTTTAATTTGAGTTACTTTGATTTTTATATTTGTTTACTTACTGTTTGTTTGTTTGTTTGTTTATTTATTCTGGGATAAAGTCAAGGGTGCTCTACCTCTGAGCTACACTCCCAGGCCTTTTTATTTTTTACTTTGAAACTGGTTTTTGCTAAATTGCTGAGGCTAGACTCAAATCTGCCATTCTCCTGTCTTAACCTACCAAATACTGAGATTACAGGTGTGCACCACTGCACATTTTTTTTCTAGCATCTAGAACTGTGAGAGAATAAATTTACATCATTTTAATCTACCCAGTTTTTAGCACTTCATTACTACGACCCAAGAAAATAAATACGCCCACTTTATGTTACTCATTTCTGCTAAAAATTTAGTAAGCTTTATTCAAGATTACCTATATATTTGTATATTTTCTTATATTCACATATATTAGCTGACACATCTGCACTGTTGTTATCTCTGGATATCACTTATAACACTAGCAGCCAGAGTCAGGGCTGCAGCCAAGCTCTAGACTGTAAAGCACAATGAATGCCTCTTTCACTTTGGCCCTTAGGCTTGTCTAATGCTGCTGTTGGAATGGCAGCAGGAGTCTGGAAATCAGCGGCATTAACATCTAGAAAGGAAGCTCAAACAATGGGTGTGAAAACGTGAACAGATGCTTCTGTCTCTCAATTCTGAGACACTTCTATAGGGCATTTTATATTCATTTGCAAAGATTCTAGAAGTGTTGAGTCTCCATTATCCACAGCTATAATCAACCTCATAGGAGCTCCTTTTATGACCTTTGTTTCCTCCAGATTCACTTGACTGGTGTCTTACTTCTGCTCTTCTAGTTACTGCTCTTGTCATGATTCATAAAGTACTTTGTTTCTGACCATCAAAAAGTCTCCCGATCTTCTGCTAGCATCCTAAAAATTTTTAACTTGCTAACTTGAAAGTAGTATAAAAGTTTAGACCTTTCATACTTCTTGACAAAATAGAAAGGAAACGATCTTATGACATAGACTTATTTGTTACTTCTCTAGTATTTGATAAAATAATTTGTTCTTATATATTTTATTTTGTCTGCTATTTAGCTGGTTTTGTTTTTATTCTGTTTTTTGATTATTTTGTTTTTCTATGTAGGGTGTTCTTTCTTCCCTTACCAAACTACCTAGTGGAGGTGGGATAAGAATTATTTCTTCTAGAAGATCTAAGAGTCTAGCTGATTTGTTGTTTTGTTTGTGAGGGAGTGTGAGCCATGAATTCTAAGCCATCAGTTTGAGGCATATCATATGGTATCAAGCAAAACAGCTTTCCTTTATTAATGATCACTTGGCACTTGCTGAAGAGCCATGGCAAATTAAAATTGAAGGCTTCCAATCAGTCATAAGTGCTTTTCCACATCTCAGGATGATGTATTGCTCTAAAGTGCTATGTATTCATAGTGAACTCATTCAAGTTCCATATTTATTTTTCTTAGTTTGTCTTTCTATATATGTACATATAAAGATACATTTATGTGAACATATGTATATAGGTTCACTCATGACTCATCTCTTTATATATTTGCTAATTAGTTGTCATGAATTCATGTGTTAAATTTTCTCACAGTAATCATTCAGATAATCATCAGAATATATTGTTTGAATGTGAAAAAGATGTTAAAATGCAAGTCTTTGATTTTTCATCATTACATGAGAGCTCTGATTATTTTTTCTTAGATATTTTGTCTTCTTAATGTTTTCTTGCATTAAGCATATAGTATATCTGTAATTGTTACTTTGATGTAGAAACAAATATATATATATATGCATATGTATGTATTTGTATATATATAAAACATATTTGTATGTATATATACATATATGTATATTAAATTGCTAACACTGATCTCTAGTTTGAAGATTTAGAGTTGAACACTATATACTCTTGTGGTCTGAGTTATTTATTAACAGATTTAAAAATGAATTAGTATGTAATCCAAAATTGTGTGCTATGAAAAAGGATACAGATATTCTATTGAAGGTGCATAAAATACAAAAGAAAGAAGCCAGGAGTGGTGTCCCAGGCAAATAATCTTATATCTCAGGAGGCTGAGACAGGACACCAAGTTCAAAGCCATCATGGTTAAATTAGCCAGACAGTATCTCAAAAAAAAAAAAACAACAACAAAAAAAAACAGAAACAAGGAATAGGGGGCTGAGAATGTAGCTTAGTGGTAGAGCAACCCTGGGATCAAACCTCAGTACCACAAAAATAAATAAATAATAAAGAAAGAAATGGGTTATGAAAATTTCCTTAAATTATCACTTTCTAATATTCTATCCTAGTCCTGAGGTCACCACATCACAGCAGCCAAGAAAGCTATTTCCAACTTCAGCAACACTAGTTTACACTGTGAAGTTACAGTCACTGACAGTAAAACATAAATTATAATTTTTGTTGCTTAGCATTGCAACTCTTTTATATGTGATTTATACCTGTGAGAAAAGCACAGTGCAATAATTGTGCTGCTGATGTATTTAATTTGCAGGTTGGGTGACTAGAGAAGTGTGTTTCAAAATGTTCAGCCTTGTTAACAATAAAGTACAAGCTAGAGCGCTTTCTTCAGCAGGTGAAGCAAGCAGATGTTGTAGTTTTGATTTCACAAGCAAGGAAATGGCTTTCTTCTGTTTTATTATTTTTTGGCAGCATGCATTGTTACATTACATATAGAAATGAAAAACTCCATCTGCTATATATTTCAGTTGAATATATGGCCATGAATAAGTAGCATGATTATTACAAAATAAACCAATTTATGTTTTCCTTTGATCAAACAATTTTTGTCTCAGGCACTGTTTCCTGTGTATCTTCCCCAGAAACCAGCTGAAAGTCCTTGCACTCACACTCAAAGAAATTTGTGTCTGCCCATTAGGAGGTGTGTCTGGCTCACAGTTTATCACTCAAATGCCCTTACAATACTTAATCACATATGACTTGAGGAGAGCATATTGTTGCACAGAGATTTGTAGTCAGTAGAACTGGGTTGAACTTTACCACCAATAACAAGAAATCTTTACAACCTCTTCTTGGCCAGTTGTCTCATTTAAGAAACACAGATGTGTCTATATGAGCAGGGCCACACCTTGAGTGTCACACATAAAACATTTTCCTAAGTAAATAGAGGTCCTGCAAATGTGCTTGGTAGATCTCAATCCTATTTATTTTTTAAACGCAGATTAATTGCTGTAATTTAAGCTTTCTGTCCTCAACCTCACTTCAGATTTGCATACAGCATACTTTTCCTGTTATGTCAGGGAAAAATTATCATCACTGGACCAGTGACAGTCCTTTCTAAGTGACAGCCAATTCTCATACGGAAGAAATCGCATTTGTCAAAACTCTTGGATACTTTGCACTAATACAGAAGCATAATACCTAGCATGTTGAATAGATGAATGAGAAAAAGGGAGGTTTTATAGGCACAAGTTTATATTTACTGTGCCTTACAGTCAATACAATTAGCTTTCCTTTCTCTTGATTTCTTGATCTGAAGAAAACAATGAAGGAAGAAATTTATCTTAATTTCTTTTAAGGCTAAAGATTAAAGAAATACTATATGATAGACGCCTAAATTCTGCATATATTACAAACAAAACATAGATTTTCATTTTATCATTACTTTTAAAAGGTTCTAGAAATATTTTATTTTAACACAAAAATGACTAACTTCTGCCATGGAAGATACAAGAGAATCGAGAGAAATCCCTGAAAAAATATTAAATCAAACCACTTAATATGCAGGGTGTCAGCAAGCATCAGTCCTTAAAAGATCTCAAAGGGCTAGGGGTATAGTTCAGAGAGAGAATGTCCTGGGCTCAATCCCTAGTATCAAAAATAAAATAAAATAGCTCACATTATACTTGGTCCCTTTATTCATGCCTTTTCATTATACCCTCTCCCTAAGTGTTGGCTGTATAGATCTGGGAACTTGCCTCCAACCAACAGATTATGGCAAAAGTGATGATATAATATCTCTGAGATTAGGTTACAAAAAAGATCCAAGCATATCTAGGTCATCCTCTCTTGATCTTTCACTTTCTCTGATAGAAGCCAACTGCCATCTGTGAAATACCCTATAGAGAGAGCCATTTGCCAAGGACTAAGGGATACCTCAAGCCAAACCTCAGTGAGGAAGAGATGTCTTAATCCAATGGCATGTGAGAAATTCAGTCCTGTCAAAACTATTTGTGTGAGCTTGTAAGCAAATCCTCCTCCAGTTGATCTTTGAGATTTCTGCATCCTCAACCCACATATATGTTTGTTGTTTTAAACTAGAAAGCTGTGGAGGTATGCAGCAATAGATAACTATTGCAGCAGTCATTAAAAATGATAATGTAAATGTGTAGCATATGGACAAGATGTGGGTGAATATACATGGTCCATTCTGCTGCAACACATTTCTATACATAAATAACTAGTATATAGAAAAAAACATGTCAGTGTAAGATGTAGTCATACTGGTTCATACATGTTTTTTTTTTTTTTTTCTGGATAAATATAGCAAGAATAGGAGGGGTAGAATTCTAACCATCAATAGAAAAGGAAAAACTCTCCTCTTAGCCACTGCATTGACAAAAAGGATCCCCTTGGTTGTATTTTAAGAATTTAAAACAAATGCCTGAGAATTGGAAATGTGCCCAAGGTTTATTTAGTATGGCATGACTTACAGAATCTATAAGAAAAGACTGAAAACAACTCAAATTACATCAATATAAGATTAACTAAACTATAGTGTACCAGCCAATGGGTGACTATGCAGATGTCAAAACAACTGATGACAATTCAGTATGCTAATATAGAGTAATTTCCAAGACTTAGCTCTTAGGCAAAATAGAGCAAGAAGCTGAACAGTGAACTATGGGTGTAATAAAGAGAAATACCAATATGCATGTGGATGCTAATATTTTCAAAAAAGGAACTTTAATAGTTATCTAAAAGCTAAATACATAACCAAATCCAATTTGTGAATTTTTCCTGAATTCCGATTAGAAAAAAGCAACTCTAAAATGTTTTTAATTGGAGAAACTTGAACATGGGTATTATATTAGCTATTATTAAGGTATTCTGATAAAATATCACATTACCCCTCTACCAGTCTCACTAATATGTACAGAGATGGGGAGTGAAGTGGGATCTGGAGGGAAACACACCAAGTGCTGTGTGCATGCATGTGTATTTGGATAACTTTAAAAAACTCATAAAACTCATTATGATGTAAAATTGCAATACAACAGTAAAACATATGAAATAAAATATCAGATTAAATTGTGGGCCACTCAGTACTCAATCAAGATGGTTTGACTTTCTGCCACAGTGTTTACCAACCTGGAAATCAAAGTGACTACATTGTACATGAGAGTTGAGAAAGAGGAGACTTAATGCAGCTTAGAGTCAGTGCAGGTCTTTGGAAATATTCAAGTACAGTATATGCTGAAGAGAGAGCCCCATCTCTGCCTTAAGACAGTTCCTCTGTTCAACTTCCCCCTCTTTACCCTCTGCTGCCTCTCCCCTCTACTCTGCACACTCACTTATGTACTGTTTTCCATCCAAATATCCAAGTACTTTCTTGTGTTCTCCCTGTCTGTTTAGTGGCCGGTGCTAAAGGCCTGGTCTGCACGCATGTCCCTTTTGCTTTTGCCAACCTCTCTCAGATTCAAAAGAAATTTGAATCATTCTCTACTTACCACATGACCTATTCTTGAAAATTCCAAAGGCTTTAAGGTAATTCATTAGTTTATTTATTTTGTAATTTTCTGCTCCTCTTATGTGAGTACTCAGCGCTATGAATTTTCCTCTTAAGACTGCCTTCAAAGTAAGATCTCCAAAATCACAAGAAATTAAAATGAGGATAATACATGGGATTTCTTTAAACCAACGAGCTTCTGTACAGCAAAGGAAACTACCAATAACCTCAACAGAAAGCTGACAGAACGGGAGAAGATTTTTGCCAGCTACTCCTCTGATAGAGGACTAATATCTAGAATACACAAAGAACTCAAAAAACTCAGTGTAAAACAAACAAACAAACAAATAATCCCAATCAAAAAATTGGCAAATGAACTAAATAAACACTTCACAAAAGAAATACAAATGGCAAATAAATGTATGAAAAAAAGTTCAACATTATTAGCAAGCAGAGAGATGCAAATCAAAACTACCCTGAGATTTCACCTAACCCTAATTAGAATGGAAATCATTAAAAACACAGGCAACAGCAAATATTGGCAAGGAGGGGGAGAAGTAGGATCTCTCATACATTGTTGGTGGGATTGCATATTAGTGCAACCACTTTGGAAAACAGTGTGGAGAATCCTCAGAAGAATGAGAATGAACCAACTATAGGACCCAGTAATACCACTCTTGGGTATCTATCCAAAAGAATGGAAACTAAACTACCAGAGTAATGCATGCATATCTATGTTTATAGCTACACATTTCACAATTGTCAAACTATGGAACGAGCCAAGGTGTCCATTGAAAGATGAATGGATCACAAAACTATGGGATATGTACACAATGGGATTTTACTCAGCCATAAAGAACATAATTATGTCATTTGCAGAAAAATGAATTGAACTGGAGAACATTATGCTAAGAGTGATTAATCAATCACAAAAAACGGAAAGTCAGGTGTTCTCCCTTACATGCAGAAGTGAGAGAGAAAACAGGACATAGGAGGGACAGCAGACAAAGGAGGAGAAACCTTAGATGAGTGCAGAAGGCAACCTAAATGAAGGAGATTGGAGAGGGGTAGTGGGAAACATCTCAATGGACATGATACACATACACAAACTTATCAAAGACAATCATGGTGCTGAGCATGGGAAGGAGAGAATGGGGATGAAACAGGTTGGGAATGGGGGGACGACTAAATAAGCCATGTGCATGTATTCTTTTACCACCCTGAACTTCATCAAGATGCATGATTACAATGCACTAATAAAATAAAATAAAAGTTTTTACCTGTGCCTATGTGTTGAAGTGTTGTGCTTAAGATGTCTATAGACAGATGAATGGATTTCAAAACTACGGGATAAGTACACAATGGAATTTTACTCAGTCATAAAGAAGAACAAAATCATGTTATTTGCAGGGAAATGGGTGCAACTGGAAAACATTATGTTAAGTGAGATTAGCCAATCACAAAGAGTAAAAAAGGATATGTTCTCCCTAATATGCGGATGATAGGGAGAAGATGGGGCATAAGAGGGTCTCCAGATGAAAAAGGAGAAACCCTAGATAAGCAAAGAAGTTTATTTAACTGAAGGTGATGAACAGGGGGGTGGGCACCCTAATGCACATGATGTACTTTCCCAAATACATTAAAGTCAACTTGAGAAGGAGGGAGGGCAAGGGAGTGGGGAGGGAATTGGGGAAGGGGTTAAATGAGAAATGTGTGCATATATGTCTTTATCAGCTTGTACCTAACAAAGATGTGTGGTTATTATGCACCAATTAATAAATAAAATAAAATAAAGAATTCCAATTTTTCGCCCATTCCTATGACCTGAACTGGCCATAGGTGTATGCCATTCTCTCTGCCACCCTTACACCAGAGGAGGAGTGCATGTGGATGGCAGCTCAGGCCCACAAAGACACACTCCACACTCAAGATGCTGGACATAATTCTGTTGACACTGCTGCTATACTATGGTCAGACTCCAAATAGAATTATCAACCCAATTCACCTGACCGACAGCAGTGAGAACACATGACTGCTTGTCTTCTGAAAGGCATGAAAAAGAATCTTCCTTAAAGGCAGTAAACTGTGATAAGATTAAGGAAATTACTCAAGGCTCCAGTGAGAATCTAGACCTGTTCACATCCAGCCTCACAGAGGCTGTCCTCAAATACACTACCTTAACCTTGACACTAACAATAGTCATTTCTCCTTCTTATGCACTACATTTTATAACTTTCCAATTAAATTCATAAAAAAATTTAAAAAATTGAAGCATGGTCCCCAAGCCCCCCCAAAAGGAACTTATTAAACAGGACTTTAAAGTCTTCAAGACTAGATAGAAGGAACAAAAAATACAAAAAGCTAAAAGATTATTAGATCAAATGCCAGATGTTGGCTGTGGCTTTTTGGAGACAAACAGGTACTACATCCCTCAGGGGCCCTGTTTTAAAGGTAGCAAAGAAGGTCACTAGGCAAGGGCCTTCCCTAACTCATCTCCCTTCATCCTCCCCCCACCAAGTCATTCTCTCTTTGTGGGAAAAAGGGACACTGGAAATCAAACTGTGCCCTGAGAGATAAAGTTGCTAGAAAGGACATAGTCACAAATCTAAAAATTCCTGGAACACACTCAGATTTGCCAGATATTCTCTGCCTGGCCACAGAGGACTGTGAATGAACCCAGGCTCTAAGGTTCCTGATACCATTATCTCCCATCTGGAACCCTGGGGTAACCGTGACTGTGTCAGGTAAACTGATCTCTTTCTACTGAATATTGAGAATACATACTCTCTTTTATCTGAATATGCTAAAGCCCAAAAACATCCCTCCATTTCTATTGTGGGAGAACAAGGCACCCCTTCCACACACAAGGAGACTCCTCCCCTTTTCTGTGACCTCTTTGACACTCCATTCCGCCACATGTTTTTAGTCATCCCTCACTGTTATACACCTAGGGTGAAACATTCTCTACAAGTTCTAAGTCTCCCATAAATTCACCCCATGGGCCAACCTTCAGCCACTTCACATCCTTCAACACACTTTATACTGCTTTGGCATCAAAATCTAACTCTTCCTGCCCCATTCTTCTCCCCTCTCTACCCCCATATAACCTCCCAAGTCTTAAACACTTCTCACCCCTCCATCCCCAGCAATCACATTACCATTAAGATTCTCCTAAAAGAAAATGGGACATAAGAGGGACTTCAGATTAAGAAGGAAAATCCCTAGGTAAGCAAAGAATTTGACTTAACGGTGATGGGGGAGGGGGGAACACCCTAATAAACATGATGTACTTTCATGAACACATCAAAGTCAATCACTAAAATGACCTTGAGAAGGAGGGAGGAGGAAGGAGTGGGGCGGGACTTGGGGAAGGGTTAAATGGGAAATGTGTGCATGTATGCCTTTACCTATACCAGCTTGTACCTAACAAAGATGTGTGATTACAATGCACCAATTAAAAAATACATTTAAAAAAGGTTCTCCTAAAAACCCTACCATATTTTCTAAACAAGCTCAATCCCCTCTCTGCCAGCAGCATATAAGACCTCAAATCCATTATCATTAACCATCTATGGGCCAAAATTCTTCAAGCAACTTACCCTTATAGCACCTCCAACTCAGAAATCAAAAAGCTCATGGATCATACCATCTGGTCCAGGACCTCTGAATAATCAATCAGGCTTTTATACCTACACACCTCATAGTCCCTAACTGCTATGTCTTTTATTCTCATATTCTCCCTCATCATCCCATTCCTCAGTCTTTGACCTCAAAGATGTTTTGTTTTGTTTTTTACTATCCTCCTTGACCCAGCCTGCCAAGATCTTTCTGCCTTCACTTGGACAGACCCTGACTCTCAGACATTTTCTCAACTCACCTAGGCAGTTCTCCTGTGAGGTTTTAGTGACAGCCCTCCTTTATTTGGACAGGACTTTTTTTTTTTTTTTTTTTTCAGTACTGGGATTGAACTCAGGGGCATTCTACCTCCAGGCTATATCTCCAGCCCTATTTTTTTATTCTTTATTTTGAAACAGGCTCTCACTAAGTTGCAGAGTGCCTCACTAGGTAGCTGAGGCTGGCCACGAACCTGGATCCTCCAGTCTCAGCCTCCCAAATGCTGGGATTACAAGCATGCATCACCACCCCCAGCTTGAACAAGACTTAATCTCAAACCTAACCACCCTAGACCTGACCTTCAGTACACTGCTGCAATATGCTACCCCTCTTCAACCCTTTTATAGGCCTCTACCTGTGTCATTCAACTTTTTTTTTTTTTAATTTCCTTGCTACTAAAGAATACTGAATATTCCTCTCAAAGGCACAAGTGTGTCATACCTAGGTTTGTCCAACTCTCCAATCCACAGGGTCAGGACCCCTCAGTGACTCCCTCAACAACTGGGAACATTTGGTCAGTGCTACTTAGTCCTTACTAACTGCCCTCGCTTCCTCTCTATCCACTAGATGTTGGAATTGCTTGTTAACCTATCTTCATTTGGCCACAGCCATCCCACCACCTTAAGACCTGATTTAAAAGCAATATGACACTCAACCTATCGTATTCTACTGAACCACTTCCAGAATCATTGCCTCACCTTACCCAAATACACTCCTCCTACCATCCTATACTAATCCCTCAAAAACAGCTCCAGTTGGGGCTCAACTTTCCTCTGACTCACCCTTAAATGGCCTCTACCTAAAAGGTCATATGCCACTTGAGATAATCATAACTGGACCCATCTCGACTCAAGCCCATCTACCTACCCAGAAACCTCTCTGCCTCAGCTTCTTTTTCCCTGAGCCCTCTCATAGTGTCTTTTTAGGCAAGAGTTCTACCTCTCTGTGTGACTGGACCCTCACACTCTTGCAGCCCAAGAATCACATAAAAATATTTCTTCCTCCACAACAAATTCTGGCCACATGATTTCCACTTCATGACTCATTCAACTATGTGCCTAATAACCCCTGCACCATCCTTCTCCATACCAACTCAGGACTCAAGATATGTTACCTCCCAATGTTCCCTTCCTGGCCCCCTCCTTTACACGAAATGATCCCCTGCTCTTACAGTGAAATACTTCTCCAGATGCCCTATACCAAGTGTCCCACTTGCCTCTCACCAATCCAAATGTCCCCTCACCAATGACTTCAGAGTGACCTTCACAATTCTACCCAACTCTGGCAAACTGCACAGAGAACATACCCCCCCTCTTATAATCTCTTAAAATACATTTTCAAGACCTCATAAGAGCCACTCTGTAAGGTCAGTATTCACTTTGGAAAAATAAAAAGCCCATCCTAGATGTCACAAAAGAGACTCTCTCCTAGCTAGAGTCTTTGCATTTGAATTCTGTCTCAATACCCTTGGACTTCTTTCCCTCTGTGCACTTCAGCCTATTGCTGACTCTTGCCACTTGGTCAGGGATCTGTATTCCAACACATCTTGTTCCTCCAAAGCCCTGTTCCTTGACAACCAAGCCATTCCTGTTCCCTTGTTCACTTCCCTCCACTCTTCTGCCACATGCTCCAGGCAAGCAATACACTTTATCCTCATCTTCCTTGGCTTACACATCACCACTGCACTGGGAAATGGAATACCTGGAGTCTCTACTGTAACCACATACTTTTAGCAACTATCTAGAGCCTTCACAGACACCCTAGATGACCTGGCCCAATTGGTCACAACCCTCCAAAGCCAAATTGACTTACTGGCAAGAGTCATACTTCAAAATAGATGAGGATTAGATCTCATTACCAAAAGGAGATGTGCCTGTTTATTTTTATAGAAAGAATGCCATTTCTATGTCAACCAATCTGGAAGAGTCTAGGGTGCTGCTTAAAAGTTAGAGGAAAGAGAAGCCCAACTCCAGAAGGATTTAATTGGTACCTGAAGACACTGGCTAAACCTCCTAGACTGGACATCCTGGATTTTTCCTATTATGACCTCCTTCCTCATCCCTTTCATCTTCATAAATGTTGTCCCTTACATTTATTATTATTTTTTAAATTTTTATTAGTGCATTGTAATCATACATTTTGATAAAGTTCAGAGTGATAGAGCCATGTATGCACACATACTCATTGAGCCCTCCCCCAGTTCCCATCCCAATCCCTCTCCCTTCCCAACTTCTCATGCTCAACACATTAATTAGATTTGATAAGGTTATGTATATACATCATGTCCTTTGAGGTATTTCCCTCTTCAAATCTTCCTCCCCACATCTCCCTCAGTTATGTCCTCTCCTTCACTCCACTAAGGTTTCTTCTCTTTTGTCTGAAGTCCCTCCAGTGTACCAATTTCTCCCTAGCTTCCATATATGAGGGAGAACATCTGACCTTTCACTTTTTGTGAATGACTAATCTCACTTATCATAATATTCTCCAGTTCCACCCATTCCCCTGAAAATGACATATTTTTTTTTTTTTACTGCAGATTGAACTCAGGGGCATTCTACCTCCAAGCTCCACCCCCAGCCCTATTTTTAATTCTTTACTTTGAAACAGGGTCTCACTAAGTTGCACAGTGTCTCCTAAGTAGCTGAGGCTGGCCGTGAACCTGGATCCTCCAGTCTCAGCTTCCCAAATGCTGAGATTACAAGTGTGCGCCACCACACCTGCTCATAATTTTTTCTTTATGGCTGAGTAGAATTCCATTGTGCATCTATCACATAATTTTTAATTTATTCTCTCATTTTGTCTCATGGAGGCTTGACTCTGTCATCCAAGCTGCCACCCCAAATCATATACACACTGTTCTCCTTCTCAAATGGTACAGATACCAAACAGCACCCAACCCTACTGACCTCAATGACCTCTTACTACAGAAAGCAAATAAAAGCATGTTTTGCTGTAGAGTCATCTCCCTCTCTCTCCCTCCCCTCCCCCTCCCTTTTCAAATGTTAATGAGTGGGATATTTAAATTATTCGAGGCCTTCAGTCTTTATATGTCCTATCTAAAGTTAAACTTTTAATTATAAACAGATTTTAAAGTTACTGTTTAGTGGAACATTTTTTAAAAATTAAAAAAAGAGATATAATAGATTATACAACATCAGTACTAGAATGGCCATTAGAGGTGATCTGATCACCTTTGTGCCATAACAGAGAGAAGAAGCAAACACTTTAAAGGAAAGTAAATGATTTTCAAATATTGTGTTTCCATCTGTCCCTATTCTTTGCAATTTCCCTCTCTCTCTCTCTCTCTCTTTCTTCCACACTACCTCTTCAATTCTATGCTCTTTATGTCTTTAAATAATTTTGAAAATTTTATTGGGAGGGCATTGTTAAGACAAAGAGGAGTAAAACACTTCTGCAAAATACTTGACAATATTTATGAAAATTGAAGTTCAAGTCAGCATTTTTGCCTCATCAATATAGTTTCTAAGAATGTGTTCTAAACATACAGTCACATAAACATCTGTAAAACAATAATTACTGAAGTTCATTCCCGCTACCAAATTTTGTTAGAGCATATTACATATGATGAGAGCTTCTTAAACACTTCTATTGAGAACTAAAAACTTTTTCCTCTCTCCTTGAAACTGTCCTGGCCTGTGACTGCTCTATCCAATGGATTATGATCCCATGCCAGTTTTAGGTTAGTCTTTAAGAGGACTGGAAGCACTCACTTTGGTATCATGCAGCTTTGAGTTGTTTTGTAAAAAAGCCAATTACCATGCTGAAGGTACCATATGGAGAAGGCTTGAGACCATTTGGAGAAAGGCCAGCTTAGTCCAGTCCTCCAGCTGTCTCCACCTAGGCCCCAGACGCATGAGCGCATCCACACTGTATCATCCAGCCTGGTCCGGCCATCATCTAACGATTGTCCCACTTTGTTCAATGTAGACCAAAAATCACCCAACTGGGTCCTGTGCATATTTCTTATTCAAATGACAAAGTGGTAGGTGTTTTAAGCAATAGGTTTGAGAACAGGCTTGCTATATAGCAATAGGTTTGCCATATAGCAATTGTTAAGTGGAAAAACTGGAAACAATGTGTTCACAATTAAATAATAAGCAACTATAAATAGAGTGAGTATTTAGTGCCAGGTATGGGATGATCCCCAAGACAAAGGAAGCAGGAAAATATGTTACAAAATGTAATGTTATCTATGTTATTATGAAGTAAAATGAGTGCAAAAGTTGCTACAAAATATTATCTATGTTATATTCCTGATTAAGACATATCTATTATCTAGCTCTACATCATAGCCATATCATCAAAGGAATAAAATCACTTTAAAAAGTGACCCAGAAACTGGAAACTAGTTTAACTTTGAGGGTTGGGGAAGAAACAGGCTTCAGATGGCTATTTTGGAAAAAAAGTAAAAGTGTATATACAACGGAACTTGTTACAGCCTTGAACGTTTTGTTATAATGTATTACCTTTTAATAGAAATAAATGTTAATAAAATAGAAATCAAAACAAAAGTGATAATAGTATGATCCTTATTTTTCTTAGTCTTACACTACCTATTGCTTTAGTATTCTATAAATGTAAGTATTTTAGTATTTGTCCTTGCCTTTAGGGTGTCTTTTAGAATATTAGAATGATCTATAAATTAATATTGAGTGACTTAGAAGAACATAAGATTAAATTGGAATCTGAGACTAAATTCCTTGCTGAGATCTAGCCTTAAAAGAGATGTACAAATTCAGAACATCAGGTTGGCATTTCTAATCTTCCTTCCTACCCTGTATAGCATGTATAATGAAAGATGATTACACAGTAACTGGTAACACAGCTGGGAGGTGTTCTCTGAATAAGATTTTTGTTCTCTTTTCATTTCAAAACAGTTTTTATTTCCATGACATCTTGCACAGAGCAGATGGTCTCAAAAGTTAAATTTGACCATGAATACTACATTAGCTGTCATGTTACTAGGAAAGGAAGATTATAAACAAGAATGACTTCCTTTTAAAATGTTTCATTCAATTTACTTTTATGTTATATGTCTATGTTTTCATTTAGTGAAGAAAGAATTTAGGAATTATGGTTTATTTCTTTTTTATAACTCAATATTGCTTTATTTTATTTCTGACCATTCAAATTCAAACAAATATGCATCTCAGGAATTATTAATATGCAATAGGGCATTACAATCATATCAGAATGCAAAAATAAAAAGAAAAGAAAAAGTTTCTTTTATTATTTTCCAACTAGAGGATCAATATAAGCAGATGTTCTTTTCTTCAGTTGCCAAGAAAATTAGCACTTTTGTAAGAGGTACACACAGAGTTGAAATACCCTCCAGTCACTGAAAAATAGATCTCAGCATGGCAGTGAGCTATGAGAAGGCAAACACTTTTAAGTGGTACTGTTACCTACTACCATCTAGTAGTCTTAAGTTTCTACATTGAATCCATAGAATTTGTGCCAGCCATTCATTTAGCTTTGAGAGGTAATGTTCCGGCTTTCACTGATTTATCTTCTTTATAATGAGAATTACAGGGACAAAATGAAGAACAAATGCAAAAGATTTAGAAAATTTCAAAATAAAGCAAGTAGAAAAGATTCTGGAAATTTATATAGCGGATATAATATTTCAAATACTTACTTTGTACAGGATTCTCTGTTGGAACCTTAACTTTACCCATTGTTCCTTCTGCAGCTTGATCCCATCAGTGCTGGGGAGAAGAGCACTATAGGAATAATAGCAGAGCTACAGCAAAATACTTGGCTACTGAGCAGTACAGTTTTCCATCTGGGTGGCCTTGGACAAGTACTTTAGTCTCTATCTGCCACAGCTTTGCATCTTTAAACTGGGAAAATAATAGTACCCATCATGGTGTTAAACTAAAGTAAAATGGAGACCAAACCTGAAAAATCTGAACAAACAAAGCCAATTAGCCCTCACATCTGGCGATAATCTTGATTGATTTTCAAAATTCTATAAAATTTAGACCACAGGTTCAAAGCCAGCCTCAAAACTTAGAGAGGCTCCCAGAAACCTAGTGAGATCTTGTTTCCAAATAAGAAAATCAGGCTGGAGATGCAGCTTACAGGTAGAATGTCTCTGGCTTCAGTTCCTGGGTCCGAAATATAAATAAATAAAGGACAAACAAGACTTATGCTTAACCGATCAATTCATAATCAGCCAACTAACACAGAGAACTTCCAGCAAAAGAGAATTAAGTATAACTGTAACCAATCAAAACTTTGCTTTGATTCACTTCTGCATTCACCCTATATAAATAAGTCCCTTGAATTTCTTCAACATAGCCCCACACTTCTTTCAATCTAAAGTTTCTTGTTAAAATCCTCCAGATTTAGTGTTTCCTAGTTCATAAACTAGAGAAACTCATGGAGCTTAAGAATAGAAGTGATCTTAAAAAAAGATATTTATTGTGCATCTGCTGTCTTTTAGCAGTAGAAAATATTCGAGAATTAAACGTTTATAACCAAAGAAGACTCTAGATCTGTCTATAAAAGTTACTTTATCAATGTTAACCATGAATTACAGTCATTAGTAAGAACAGATCCTCTATTACCACTCTTGTATTTGTCTTGTCTAATTTATGCAATGTTATTCAACAGTCTTAAAAGAAGAGTGAATATAAACTTTATAGAACACTTCAGAAGCAAAATCACCCTTCTAGATAACTTTCACATGGTACAATATCCTATCAAATACCCAGTTAAGTATCTAGCTTTGGTTAACACTGAATTGGTTAATTTTTTCAATATGCTATTTCTACCAAATATTTGTACACAGACGATCATGTTTGCTTTGTATCTTAGTTATAAAATCCCATTAAATCACTTATTCATTTATTGAATCTAAATCTCCAATATATTGTATGTCCACCACATTCCAGAAATTATTCTGTGCTCTGTGAATACAAAAATGCTTAAATGTTCCTCAGTTGACAGGATTCATCATCCAACAAATGAAAAAGAAAATCATATAGCTAACATAATACGGTGTGATAAGTGCTCTTCTTATGTTATGGCCAAAGTAATATCAGAGTAGAAAATAGGGAGCATTTACATCTACAATAGAGGAGAAGGAGTAGTTTATATAGACAAATCATTACAGAAGCAAGAACTTGCAAGGCTAAGGGAAAAGTGAAAATTAAAATAGCAGTATAGTACATGCAGGAATAGGATATATGATTGGAAAAAAATTGGAGCCAGATAGTAAAGTGTGCTATGCTAAAGGGTTTTGCCATTATTTATATGTGAAGGAGAGTCATGAAAGATTGGCAAACAGGAATTAATATTAGATGGCTAAAATGAACATGCTTTGCATATATAATTTAATGATTATAATATTAATGAAATCATGATATTTGAAATTAATACTCAGAATTATTTTAATTAACTGAACTAACTGTAGTATTGGTAAAATTGTTTTCTCTGTATTATTACAGTCTGTATAAGATGCATTAAACATGTACTGCAAAAATGTAATAATAAAAAAGAACATGTAATTAACTGCATACATTCCTTAGTTTTCAGAAAGTTACTGTACTATGAATGCACAAAGAATTGAGCATGAACTAAGAGGGAAGGGTTAGAAGTCATCTTTCTTTTGGAATTGATAGTGTCAGGACTCTAATAGCACATTACCTCCTAATCTGGGATGATATTTATCTTCACTGTAGTATTCATTTTTCAGACAACAGATTTGAAAATATTACGTGTGTTCATGAAAAATATACAGTGGAAGATAGCTAAAATAAAATCATACCTGCTATACAAGTTCTTTTTATAGCTATAAATCATGTAGCATAGTTCAGCTCTGTAGCTTTGACCTTGTACAGTGTCACGGTCCAGGTTAAGGCTGCCTCTGAGATGGAGTCACGCTCCATGAGTTTTTCTAGTGCACATATCTCCTTTTGCAACATGGTGAAACTGGCTGAGAGATATATTGGAATTCTCTGTTATTTTGTAGTAGTTCTGTAAGTCTACAATTACTTCAAAATAATATGATTAAAACATACATAAGGAATAAAACCACACATTCAGACATGGCTTCCATTTATGCTTAACTCCAAAATAGATAGTCATTTTCTGGAAATTTTTGATAAGTATATCTTTGAAACAAAGGCCCATGAACTAGATAACTAAAATAATAATAGCACCAATAATGAACATTAAAGTATTTTATTTTCAGCCAGGCATTGTGGTGCACACCCGTCATTCCAGTACTTAGGGAAATTGAGACAGGAAGATTACAGACCTTAAATCAGCCTCATCAATTTAGTGAGACCTTCAGCAACTTAGATCTTGTTTCAAAACAAAAAACAAAAAGGGCTGGAGTGTATTTCAAAACTAGAATGCCCCTGGGTATGATCCCCAGAAGCACACAAAAAAATTATTTTCATTGATTTTTAGACTGGAAAATGCATATAATATATTTAATTATACATATAATACATTTAATTCTGTATAGTATATGTATATTTTAATATATCTTTATTGGCACATTTTAATCTCATTTAATATATATATTTAAAATTTCTATCGGTATCAGCATTTGCATATTTAAATGTCCTCAACACTGATAATGTGAAACATAAACATCAAAAGTTTCTGTATCCCAGCTGATATGATTGCTCATATAAAAGAATTGCATAAACAAAAATGCATATATAAAGATTTTATACTTTCCTGCACCTACTCTTGTAATCTCATTATTATATGACACTAACTATTGGGAAGAACATTTGAATCTGGCCACACACAACTGAGACACAAATATATAACCAAATTGAATAGGAAATGGTCAAATTCCTGGGGATATTTTATGTATAAGGTATCTTGGGAAATTCACACACACATCTTTATAATAGAGAAAAGATTGGTAGATTTAATTTTAATGAGCACATAATTAATGCAATTGAGCACTTTGGTATTTTAATAGCTTAGGCACTAATTGACTTGTGATTAGTTTCAGTTAAGCCTGAAGAATATTAAAATAACTTTTTGATGATGTTTAGGTTAATTCTGATTTTTTTCTTGTGCTCTGTGAGAGACAAATATTGAAATATGCCCTATTTCAAAACTTAATTAGTATTAAGAAATGTAACCTACAGAGACATATACTTGATAGTTTTTATTCTTTTTATTATCTAATCATATGTTGTTTTTGAACAAATTTAGACATTTATTTTCCTTATTCTTGAATAGCCAATTGATTCTTGAATAGAAAATTGATTGTGAAAATATATTTCAGTCATTATTATATTTTTCTGCTTCATATGTTCAGAGAAGAACAGCAATCATTAAGGCTTAGTTTGATTTGGTTTTCTGTCATAAGTGTCAGGTATAAAAAATACTTTACAGCATAGCTATAAAGTGTGTCAATATGATTAAAGTAGCATTTTTTTTTTTTTTTTTGCTATAAATAGTGTTCTACAGCACCTCAGGAGTTCTGCAAATGACATTTACCGTACTAAAGTAATAAAAAGAATAATCATGTGGTGGAAATTTACAAATTCATAAGACAAAAACGGTAAATTCTAAATTAAGTTAGTGCTGAAACTTTCTATTTTCTTTTTTCCATAAAAACACATTTGATCTAACAGAGGTTGCTGTCTAAGAGATTAGTATTCAAAAAGTGCCTCTGTGCTTACTTAGCTGCCTCAGCACTTTAGCACTAAAGTTAAAAATAAAAAGTAATAAAAAGCAAATGAGATTGTTCAGTAGGTGCAGCTGGTCACTATTATGGAACCACAGTATGAGCAGCATGTTTCACACAGTATTTCTGGCAAAAGACACGTTTTTGCAAGTGTTCTGACTACTGAATGTCTGATAATATGCTGATTCTATAAGTCACTCAGGTCTATAGTTATAAATATCAGTGTTAATAATGCCTTCATGTTGACAAAAAAGTTTTAAATAAATTAAAACATAGTTTATCCAGGAGAGAGAAAAAATATGTCATAGGGCCTTAAAATCTTCAATTACTTTTTGATAGTAAGTTTTATTTCTTCAATGAAGAAAATTGCATCTACAAGGCTGATTTCCCTTACACTGAGACAAAAATTACATTTAATTGGGAATATTTTTTACCCTAACATTTTCAAGCTTAGGTCAACAGTTCCATATACTCATTTTGCTGGAGGGACAGTTTTGTTGTCTAATTAGATTATGTTACCTAGATATACCTTGGAAATCACTAAAAATTTACCCCAATTGTGTTTAAGTTATTTTACAAATAATAGACTACAAATAAATATAGCTATTCTCATACTAAACAAGAAAATAGGAAACTAAGTATATTCAACTCAGAAACTCATAACAAAAGAAATTAGGTAAAAAAATTCTTAAAATTTGTATAGCTTTTTTACATAAAAAAAGAATAATTTGTGTGTTTCTGGGGGCGGGGCGCTGAGATTCATGAAGTACTGCAGCATAACAAATCAAAATTGTTTTCAGAGCTGGGGGTGGTGGTGGACACCTGTAACCCAAGTACCTGGAAAGTTGAGACAGGAAAATCACAGGTTCAAGGACAGCCTCAGCAATGTAGTGATACATTTCACTGCAACCTAGTGAAAACCAAGTTCAAAACAAAATAAAAAATAGTTAAAAGGTCTGAGAGTGTATCTCAATGGTAGAAGGCCTCTGGGTTCAATCTTCAGTACCACAAAGGAAATTATTTTGGAACACTTCATCTTCAAATGATACATCTTCAAAATGATAGATCATAAGACAGTGATAGATATAGATAAACACGATGTGAATTACAAAGAAAATAACAGAAATCAACCCCCAGAAAGATAGAAAAACAAACTGTTCAACATTTCTGGCATTAAGTGCATCCCCAACCCCTAGACATCCTATATAAGACAATTTAATAGACAATAAGACTGGTTAGGGAACCGGTCACCCAATGGAAGACATGGGGTAAGTTCCTTGGGTTTCGTTTTTGCTTCATAGACTCACACTTGGTACTGAACAAACTAGCAATCCAGAAATGCCAATGATAATAGAAAAAAAAATAATCAAAGCTTCTTCTGTTTTTGGCTAAAAAAGGAACAGCCTAGGAAGATATAACACTTTTATACAACTACTAAAATACAGACAAAGAGCACAGGAAAACTGACCCATATGCTGATCCATATCACCAAAAGCAGAGTGGAGAGATTAGATTCCCACCCTCACAAGTTTATAACACAGCACCTCAATCCACAGTCTAACCTGCCCAGGCAGAATTAGAATGAGCTAAGTAGGGAGGAGGGACTGACAACTCCTGGCAGGAACTGGGGGATATAAAAGTGATTAAAAAGTTCCCTATATACTAGAGAAAACCATGTTGGGCACCTCGACGTCAACCCCCCCACCCACTGTGTAAACTCTCACTGTCCCTTTTGTTGGGGAGACTCAGGACTTTCCTATCAGGTCCCAAAGTCAGTAATCAATCAAGGACAGCACAAATGACAGGTGTTACAATATGTGGCAAACCTTTTAAAAACTGACATGATAAAAATTTATTTTAATGAGTAATATAATATTCTTGAAAAATAGAGAATCTCAGCAAAAATATAGATGATAAGCAGAAGAGACAAATAAAAGTTTGAACACAATAAATTAAAAATCCAGTGAATGTAATTGATCTCAGAATGGAGGGACTAAGGAAAGAATGAGTAAACAGGAAAATAAAAATAACATAACTTATCTGAATAATAAAAAGATAGAAGGAAGAAACTGTGAGACTATAAAAATGTTTTAACATCTATTTCTTTGAGTTCTAGGATGATAGAAATAATAGGTGCTGAAAAAATTCTTGAAGAAATAGTAACTAAAGCCTTTTAGAATTTGCCAGAATACATAAAGATAGATAATTAAAATCATGCAGACCCTGAACAGAATAAGCACACAACAGAATAAAAATAGAAAGTCTATACCAAAATACTTTATAGTCAAACTTCTGTAAACCAAAGAAAAAATAAAAAGATTATTAAAGCAACTAGAATATAATTAAAACACATATAAGAGAGAAACAATAAAAAGGGACTTTCTTGTCATAAATCATTGTGACCTAAGGAAGGAATATACTATTTTTCAAATTTTGAAACAAAAGGGCTAACATTTCCAGAGTCCTATATCAATCCACAACACTTTTCAGGAATCAAAGGGAAGTCAAGACATTTTCAGATCATGGAAATCTATGAGAATAAGCCTTTAGTGAACCTACCCAGAAAAACCATAAAGATGGACTTTGGAGCATCAGAAAGAATAGGAAAAGTAAAAATGTAAAAAATATAATAGGCTTTCCTACTTTAGAGTTTTCTAAATTATATGTGATGATAAAGAAAAATTTTCTGATGTAGACCTAAATATATAGAGAGAGTAAATAATTGAGACAGATATAAACAGAAAGAGAACGATAAGAGAGGTAAGATTTCCATAATTAACTAAAACTCTAAAATGATGGCAATAATTGATTCTAATATGACTATATATATAATATCTGATATAGAACTGAAGCTTCCATTTGATACACTAGAAAAACCTGCTATAAAAAAATAAAATTCTAAAAAATGTTAAAGAAAGCCATAAGATAGGGAAAAGTAAACAGAAGAATCTACACACAGACCCACACATACATACACAGAGCAAAAACATAAAGGTCCATGTATTAAGGTTTGATCCCTGGGAAGTATCATTAGGAGGTGCAGTGGGCCTTTAATGTGGGAACTTGTGGGAGGCCCTTCAGTTATCAGAGGAAGGCCCTCAAAAGGGATTATTGTGGGACTCTCATGTTTTTCTCTTTCCCTAATTTTCCTGCTTATTGATGCAAGTGGTTTTCCATTGTTATTCATCACTGTCACAGACACCTAATCAATGAATAGATGCCTGATCCTGCCTCACTGTAACTTCCCAAAGAAGCCAAATGTATACTTCTTTCCCATATAGGATAATAATCTCACATTTTTATTCACAGTAAAAGAAATCTCATGGATATACCTGCCATTGTTTTGGAAACAGACAACATGTTTTCTAGTTTCCCAGTTTCCCAGATAGAAAATAATTTATCCATGGATGGATTATATTCATAGTCTTGGCCATACCTAAACAGAAGTATTTAGATAAGAGAGGGTGTTTGATATATTTACAGGATAGAGCAGTACGAAGATGGAGCTAAGACAGATTTGAATATTATGGCCTTGAAAATTAGAATAGAACAATCACATTGTAAGGAATGCTCACAACCATTAAAAGGAAGATAAGAAACATATGCTCTTCTAGAGCTCCCAAAGGAAATTGATTCTGCTGACACCTTGATTGTAGTGTAATGGAACTGACTCCAGACTTCTGCTTTCCATATTTTAGGGAGAATCAATTTCTGTTGTTGTTTCTGTTATTCTGTTCCATTAGTGGTAATTTTCTAGAAAAGCCACATGGAATTAATACAGGTACTGTCAACTAGTAAGATCTAAATGATATTGATAGAACACTGTTTTAGTCAGCTTTTTCATTGCTGTGACTCAAATACCTGATAAGAAAACCTAGAGGAGGAAGGACTTATTTGGTTCATGATTTCATTAATTTAGTCCATAGTTAGCTGACTGGGAAAAGCCACCCTCACACCTGGTAACTGGGAGCCAAAAGAGAGACAGGAATTTGCCAGGGACATATATAGTCCTGACAGCCACAACCCCAGTGATGCCCTATATCTGAGTCTTGCTAAATTGGGGACAATGATTTCAAAACATGAGCTTGTGGGTGGACATTCTAAAACCAAAGCATAACAAGCAACTCATCCAACAACAATAAAGAAATCATTTTTTCCAAATGTTCACAAGGCATACACCAAGCTAGATCATATCCTAAAGCATACCTCAATAAATTTACAAAATTCAAACTACATAGAATATGTCATCATTCACAGAGGAATTAAACTGAAAATTATTAACACAAAGACAATGAAGTTTTTCTCAGTGGTGGAGTGCTTGCCTCACATGTGCAAGGTGCTATGTTCAATCACTAAAACTATAGCAACAGTAATAACGAAACAAAAAAGGAAAGAAATAAAAGAAAAAATGAAGAGAAAAATTTCACACTAGAAAACATATTTTCAAGTAATCCATGGGTCAAAAAGTAAGTCTCATTAAATAACTCACTGCAATAAGTAAAAAAGAAATACAAAATATAAGAATTTATGAGATATGGCTCAAGTAATGTTGAGGGGGAATCTCATAACCCTAAATACATACATTGGTAAGGCAAATAAATCATGAGAAAATACTAAACTTCCACCTAAGGAACCTAAAAAAAAGTCCATAAACTCAAAAGTAGAAGAAAGGAAAAATAAATATAAGAGAATAATTCAATATGCTTTTAAATAGATTGCTATAGAAAAACAAAAGGCTATTTCTTTAAAAAAATCAATGAAATTATCAAATCTCAAGAAACAATAAAAAAGAAAAGGAGACAAATGGCAAACATCAGGAATAAAACAGCAAAATTATACTAAAGGAATAATATGAACAGCTCTTTACATGTAAAATTCACAATTTAGATTAAATGAATCAAGTCTTTAAAGAAGCACAGAGTATGACAAATTATATAAAAGGTATACATAACTCAGATAGCTCTAACCCTAGTAAATAAAATGAATTTATAATTAATAAAAATATCTAAGTAAAATTAATTCAAAAAATTCCAGGCCCAGATTATTGAATTAAGAAAATGTGCCAAATGCTGGCTAGAATTTATAGAAAATGGACTTCTCCTATATTTCCAATATGAATATAAAATACTACATCCATTCTGGAGAACAGCTGATTAGTTTCATAAAAAACTAAAGACACAATTACAATATCTCAAGAAATGAATTCTTTGACAATTATTCTATAGCAAATAAATTATTATTACATACAAAATTATAATAGATATATATGGTTGCTTTAATCATAATGGTGAGAGAGATAGAAAGACAGATGGACAGAGAAATTCTTTCAATGGATGAATGAGTAAATTATGATGCATTATGTTTAGAATAATAGAGTGCAATAAAAACAATTAACTAAGAATTAATCTCTAGAAAATCATTCTGTGTTAGAAAAAAAAGTCCCCAAAGACTGCAAATTATATGATTCTACTTATATACTAGTCTTGACAGTATCATAGAAAGAAAGACAATAAAGAAATGCCAAGAGATAGGAAGTAGGGGCAGGAGAAAAGTGGGTGTGGCTTTTAGAGCACAATATGAGAAAGCCTTGTGAAAAACATTTTCTATATCAACATCAATACAATATCCTTCCTCAATATCAAAACCTGGTCATGATGCTAATCTAGACAGCATCAGTACCAATACCCTGTTGTGATATTACACAATTTTACAAGAGGCTACCATTGTGGTAGATTGGTTAAAGGGGTATCAGAGCTCAGAGCTCACTATACTATTTCTTATGTCTACATTTTCTATCTCCAAAAGAAAACCTGGGCAAGGTACATGCCTGCAATCTTGGTATTTGGGAGGCTGAGACAGTAGGATCACAAGTTTAAGGCCAGGCAGCCATAGCAACTTAGCGAGACACTATTTCAAAAGAAAAAGAAAAAAGAAAAAAGCTGAAGGTGTTGCTAAGTGGGAGAAAGCCCCTGGGTTGAATCTCCATTCCCACTACACACAAAGAGAGAATAAATAAAGTATTTTTAAAATATTTTAAAATTTGGAAAAGCAGGGAATTATGCCTCAAATACTATTCTTCATTATGAAGTTGTTGACTTTTTGAAATATTTTGATTACACAAGGTAAACATTTAGAGTGGAGTTAATTAAGAATTCATTTTGCCACATACAGTGTTTTGTTTAAGATGTATTTATCCATTACTTAAAAAAAAAAAAAACCTGCTAGTAGCTGGGCATAGTGGCACACACTGGTAATATCCCAGTATTTGGAAGGCAAAGCTGAGACAGGAGGATCTGCTTTTGCGGCCAGCTTCAGCTACTTAGTGAGACCTTCTGCAACTTAGTGAAACCATGCTTCAAAATAAAGAATAAAAAATAGGGCTAGGGGTGTAGTTTGGAGATAGAATGCCCCTGGGTTCAATCCCAAGTGCCAAAACAACAACAACAACAAAAAAAACAAAACTGCTAGTCACAAGCTTAAAACATATAATTATGAGAATAAAAGTAAAGCTAAGCAAATATTGGAGGAGACTTAGTTGTTATCAATTTGAGGGTTTTAGACAAAACATTTACATGCTTCTCCATAATTAAAAACTTTTGATAAAGTTTACTTAAACTTGTTATGAGGTTTAAAAGAAAAGCCTTAGATAATTACTTCTGATCAATTACCCTCTTTGGTTTCAGTGAGAACTTCAAAAAGATTTACTAACCCAGAGGTATATGACTATATTTTGAAAGATGTACTAGCACTCAGGGACCTTGGAGATATCTCTGAGTTGTAAAGCTGAATAGTCAATATATCCCCTCTCCTACCCAGCCTCAAAGAGATTTTTTTACATTCCAAATCATACAAATTTACAATTCTTCTCATTATATTTATTTTGTGTGTGTGTGTGTATGTGTGTGTGGTAATATTTCTAAGGAGACTCTAAGAAGGAGGCATTGGAACAGAAGCTGCCTCTCAATCCTAGTAAATATACAGTTTAATTTAGGGATTGTACCTTACTCTGATACCAATTTACTACCCTAGGGTGAAGCTATTTCTTATCACTTGACCTAGGCATAGGTATATTATGGCACAGGAAATCTCTACCAATATTTGTTATGAGTAAATAATAATATGCTATGTTTCAAAAAACCTTTTGTCAGCATTTAGAGTTATACCAATAAAAACATTTAGAAAACTTAAACTCAATGTCTGGTTGAAATTACTAGATTTTCATTAGATATTCTTTTGACTCAGATTTCTTCTATCTACAGTAGAAAATCATTACAGTATAAAATGTTTTCCTATTTAACAAAAATAAAAAATATTAAAAAAATAAAATCTTTAGGCACCATTTGCCTTACTATGCTTTTAGCAAGTGTCATTTGATGTCATCTTATTTAACATACTTTAAAAACCCTAAGAAGAATAAATAATGAACATTTCAGTATTTATCTTCTAATAAAAACTTCCATAAGAGCATTATGAAGGCTGAACTATTAGATATTCATTGTTGAATTCCTGATACACATGTATGACAGATATATAGTATGTAGCACTTGAAAGAAGTTACTGGAAGCCCTAATATAATTCACTGAAAACCATCATATTCATGACACTGGTTTATGAATGTGAAAAGAAAAACAAATTCAATCACCCTGAGAAGAGGCATATAGGCTTAGTCAAGAAAGTCCTAAGTATGGATCTTCCAATTGTTTTCATGAATATTATCAACCTCTCTTGAGAACCACATGTGACAATATGCATGTAGTTTCAGCCACCATAGAAAAAGCTCACCCAAAACATTGACACTCAATCACACAAACATGGCTGATCACTCACAAAGTTGACCTCATTCTCCAGGCCCTCCAATGCTCTATCCAATACCACATCACTCAAAACCCCTATCATAAATCACACCTGTAGATTACCAGCATGTGCCAAGGCCACAGGTAAAGAAACGCTTTCATCAGGCAGAATATTCAAAGGAAATTTTGCTTACTTCCTAGAAACTAAAGACAAAGGAAGACCTCTCTTCAGGAAAGATTTTTTTTTAACTAATAGTATATGTGCATTTTTTATAGATAAAGTGCCTCTAAAATTTTTGAGCCATACCTCACGAAATGTATGATTAAAATGCACCAATAAAAAAAAGTTTGGGCCATAGAGTATGCAGAGCATGCCTTTGATTTGCAAATAAATATAGAACTAATGTTGTCAATAATCTGCTTTAATTGAAAAGATGAGTATGGCTTTCTGTGAAATTGAGATCATGAATGTAATTTAGCTATTAGAAGTTAGGCAACTTTCACCAATGTAAGTTAGGTGTTTACTTCAATAAGTGTTTTCCCAGAAAATGCATCCTTAAACCAATAAATAACTGTAATTTGCCTCAGCAAATTATTAGAAATCAAATTATCCAGGAAATGGTTTGCTCATCTGGGCCACATTTTTCCTACTGGGCAATAAATTGCACATCAAAACTGATTACTTATCAAAAAATAGACTCTTTTCCTACTGTGTTAAAAAAATTCTAAATTTATAATATAAACTAAGTTGTTCATTGTAATATGCCTTAGACTGACAAAACAGCAAAATCCCAAATATACAAAAGTAAATATTTCTATTATGAGAAAGCTTCTAAAGAAATTCATATTACACAATGAGTTTTTCAAAAAATTATCTCACCAAGGCAAACGAAAAATATGTCAAAAACTAAACTCTATCTCTCTTTTAGATCTCCCCAAATAAACTAATCCTAATAGCTCTTATTCTAACTTGGCTGTCCTATACCCTTTTGTTACTCTCTGCCTTTGTCCTTTCATCTGAATACGTAATCTGCTGAGAACCCGTAAGTTCGCAGTGCTCAGAGTTTTGCCATAATTAGTATACAGGAAGTTTCTTACAATATATTTTAAGCCATGGTCTCAGTAAGAGGCCAGAGCTACTCTTAAAGATATCTCAAGACTTTTTTAAAAAATGAATAAGAATTTATATAAGAGATAAGAATAATTCTAGGAATGTAATCTAGGAACCTCAAATGCAAATAGTAGATAAAAAATGCAGAGTAGGAGGATGGTAAGATTGATTTCATCGATGCTATTTTCCATAGGGAAATAAAGTGTTTTCTAAAAGCTAAATAATGTGCTTTGGAACTTCTTTACATTTTTTTTCTTGTGAAAATAGTTTGTACTTAATTGTAACTCTCAATCAAAGAAGATAAGCCCTTGAAAGACTCAAGAAGTGTGTATGTATATTTTTAATGTGTGTAAATTTTTAAACTTCAGGTGTTAATCCTGAAGAGCACATGTGTCTACTCTTTTTCCTTATCTTTTGTCATGATCCTTAAGCAAAAAAATGCAGCAAAACCTAGAATGGGAAACAGCCCCCCTGTACATCTCCTACTACTATATGAGTATTTCGAATGAATCTTGGAATTAAACTAGTATAAGACCCTGGAAAAACTGGTGTTAATGGCCTTACCAAAAAAACAAAAACAAAAACAAAACACAAACAAACAAAACAGGTAGGTTCTCCTCCTGTCCAGTCATTAAGTACCAGGGTTTGACAGCTTTAGGAAAAACACACATGCAGAAGTGATAAGTAGAAAACAACACTGGGTAAACACTGTCCTGAGTATATTAAGAAACGAAAAGAGAAGTCAAACTAGGCAGCTAAAGAATGAAGATACTGAGTAAGATACTGAGTAAGATCCAAGTGCCCAGTTTCCTATTCAGAACATATTGTCCATTTAATATTCATTAAATGGATAGATATTGGCATGAAGTATCAACTTAAACACCTGACACTCCTTTGCTAGTAACCTGCAGGTACTTCCCATGGCCAGCCTAGAAGTTTGTACAGGGTGTCCTTTATAACCAAAGAGTAAATATCCACTTTTCTTTTAAACATGGCAAAATACCAGGGCAGTTATGTCTTAGGAGTTTATGGAGATAACTTTACTACATCCTACCATCCTTTAGCCAGGAACTTAAGGCCAAAAAATTCACTGAAATTCTACTCTAATCCAAATATGCAAATAGCATTTTTTTTTTTTTTTGGCGATACTGAGGATTGAACCCAGGGGCATTCTACCTCCGAGCTACACCTCCAGTCCTATTTTTTATTCTTTATTTTGAAACAGGGTCTCACTAAGTTGCAGAAGGCCTCACTAAGTAGCTGAGGCTGGCCATGAACCTGGATCCTCCTGTCTTCAAATAAATTCTTGATATGTTATCAATTTGATGTGAGTTCAAAAACTGATTATTAATGATTATGGGAAAAGTCAAAACATAATGTGTGCTAGGTGTTCTAGCCTCCTTCTGGAGAATACCACTGTTCTATGAAAAACAGCTAAGCATATCATTGAGTATGCCATATTGCCTTATGTAACTCTGTGCCCTGGCTGGTAGCCAATTTTTTTTTATTTGGAATATAAACAGGCCAGCCCCACCAGGTGGAAAAGAACTGGGCTGAGTAGGTGCTTCACTCGGTTATGTAAATCCCATCCCTCTGAGCCAGATTGTTTTGGCTGCCCCCATCCCTGCCCCTGTCCAGATGACACCTGCAGGGTGTGATATGAAGAACAGGCAGAGTATAAAGTCTGAGGAAACTTGTATGATGCTGGAGAAAGCACAAAGGTGTCTTGGATCTCAGGAGCCTCACACCATGTCGGAGAGAGACAAGATGTTCTCCAGAGCCATGACTGCCAAGACCACAACAAAGGATTTTTGAAGTGTGATCCCTGGCTGCAAACCTGGGAAATGGATTTCCTAGGATGTGTTCCTGGGAAATGCCCCCTTGTCTCTGCCCTTGGAAAATATGGTCACTAGGCTATATCATCAGGCAGATGTCATTATCATGTGTGAGCAATGTACTGTATATTCCAGCCTGTATTCTCAATGTTTGATGGCCACTGATGGACAAGTGGTGTTGGGCAGAGTGTCACTCACCCAGTGACAAGTGGATACTATTCAGGGATGCTATATATACTATAGGATGCTATCATTTGCATGGAACTGGCCGCAGGCTTGTTGGCTGCACATCCAGCTTGGTACCCTGAGCAGAGGACTACAGAGGCAGCCTTAGAAAAGTCATGTACAGTAAGTTGGCCTTTCCTGTGCTTAAAAGTGAAAATAGCACACAATTCACTGGTGCTGTAGTGCAGCAATGGGCCTGGGACTTGGGCATTGAATGGCTCTTCCATGCTCCATACCACCCTTAAGCAGTGGGCATCACTGAGCACTGCAATGGCCTTTTGAAGCAAGGCCTATGGACCACTGGGCCCGTGCCCCCTGTATTAGGATGGAAAAATACCTGGTCCATTTTCAGGCTTTGAGTGAGCAAAGCCAAAAGGGAGGCTTGGAGCAGCAGAACAACATTTTACTGATTGTTTCTTCTGTCCTTTCCAAAGGCTACATGAATTTGGCCTTGGGGACAGGGCATAGAAATAGGCCTCCCAGTAGCCCACTGAGTGATAGGCAAATGGTTCCCAGTGGTCCATGTTACTTTCCGAGAGGCAGCAGATGGCACCACTGTATTGAGGGGAATTTCTGTCCTCTCACATAAAGCCTACAGAGTTGCAGGCATACATAAAGTGTGTTTGGTATCCTTGGCCAGGCCACCTGCCCTGCCTGCCATTGTCTTATCTGTGGATGTCTCTCACTCGTATCTTGCCTGGTGGCTGTAATTTTGGATGGTCATTCACAATGAACTCTCCCTGATATTGGGGCCTGATAGTGTAGAGAGGTAATTGGCAGGTCAATGAGTGGCTGATGATGCATTTGCTCCTGTAGGGAAGATGGTGAGCATATGTCATGTGACTGAGCATGCACTGAGCACCTCCTGTGAATTGAGTGAGCCTGAGCACCTCCCGTGGGCTTAGTGTATTCTGAGTATCTCCTAAGACTGGGCACATACTCTGGCCTCCCCAGGCGATGATGAGGCTGACACCTTGGCCCAGGTGTGGTGGCTGCAAATAGCACCTATTGGAGATATAACACCGTTGGTTACATCATCACCTTTGTCTTGCAGGGCAATGGACAATGTGGGTAGTTGCAAAAGGCTTGAGTTGCCAGTTAATGGGTACATATGGTTACTACTAATGAGCAATATTTTGTCTATTGTAGTTTGTATTGCTGTTATAGCATTTGGTTGCAATATTCCTCACACCTTGCACAGGGCACTCATGGAAGATATCAATCATGTGGATTGTGAGGCAAGAAACCCAAAATGGTGGGGTGTGGGGACAGTCAAAACATGGTATGTGCTAAGCTTCCTGGCCTCCTTCTGGTGAAGGCCACTGCTGTTTGAAAAACAGCTAAGCATGTCCTTAAGAATGTCATATTATCTTATGTAACTCTGTGCTTCAGATAATGGCCACTGTTGTTTATCTGGCATATAAACTGAACTGAGACAGTCTAGTGCGTGGATGTGTGGACACACAGACACCCCACCCAGATAGGGGAAAGTGCTATGAGTATGGGGACCTCCCATGTGCCCAGTCAGCTGCCTCTAGGTACTGGAGGCTTAGGCCTCCTATTTTATCCTGTTGTAGCTGGCATAAACCATATCTCACACCCTCTCAAAGACTCCTTTCTTTGAAGTATAGACCAGATCAATTCCACAACTTCCCAGCTTTAGTCCATTGTACAATGCTCTAAATGCTATTTTATTTATTTATTTATTTATTTATTTATTTATTTATTTATTTATTTTTGCAGTACTAACGATTGAACTCAGGGGCATTCTACCTCTGAGCTAGACCTCCAGCCCTATTTTTTTATTCTTTATTTTGAAACAGGGTCTCACTAAGTTTTGGAGTGCCTCACTAGGTAGCTGAGGCTGGCCGCGAACCCAGATCCTCCAGTCTCACCCTCCCAAATGCTGGGATTACAAGCGTGCGCCACCTTGCCCGTCTTGAATTCATGTTTTAATATTATTAAAAGAAATAAATCTCTAAAGACACAAATGTACCTAGAAACTAAATTCCTATACAACTTTTCTCCTTACATGTTTCCATCCAACTCTTCTTCTACTACAAGAAGAAAAGGAAAACTCATAAATGTCCCTTTCTAACAACCATCCATATTCCAAAAATCCTCTCCCTAAAATATCTCTATTTTAGCCTTCTGTCCGAGGAGTCATACTTTATGAGAGGAGGAAGAGAAAGAAAATATTAGGTCAAAACAGAAGATTTGAACTCAGTCCTAGAATATGGCTTTTTTTTTAAGTGCTTTTCTTGGTGCATTACAGTGTCACATCATAATGTAAATCATGTTGAAAGTGACATATATGCACACAGCACTTAGGGACAACCCCTCACCTCCCCACCTCCCCCCTTCCCAATACAGAGGACTGAGGTTGACATTGATATTTTCATATATGTACACATAGTCGATGGTAGTTTTTCCATTAATGAACCTCAGTCCTCCCCCTCCCCTTTCCTTAGACCACTTCCCTGGCTCCAGTGAGGTTTCTCCTCCATTATCTGGAGTCCCTCTGGTATCCCAGTTACTCCCTAGCTTGCACACATTAGAGAAAATATATGACCGTTCACATTCTGTGACTGGATAATCTCACTTAACATAGTATTCTCCAGATCCTTCCATTTTCTTGCAAATGACATTATTTTATTCTTCTTTATTGCTGAGAAGAATTCCATTGCATGCATTTCCCATAATTTTATAATCCATTCATCTGTGGGTGGACACATGGGTTGATTCCATAATTTGGCTATTGTGAATTGTGCTGCTATGAACATGGGTATGCATATAGTACTGTAGTTCTCTCGTTTCAATCTCTTTGGAAAGATACCCAGGAGTGGTACAGCTGGATTATATGATGGATCCATTTCCAGTTTTTTAAGGAATCTCCACACTGATCTCCATATTGGCTAAAATAGTTTGTAGTCCTACCATAATGTAAAAGAGTTCCTATTTCCCCACATCTTTGCCAACATTTATTATTATTTGACTTCTTGATAATTGTCATTCTGATTGGAGTTAGATGGAATCACAGTGTAGTTTTGATTTGCATCTCCTTGATTGTTAATGATGTTGAATATTTTTTTTATGTTTCCATTGGCCATTTGTATCTCTTTGTGAAGTGTACATTCAATTCAGTTGCCCATTTCTTTATTGGGTTATTTGTTCTTCTAGTGTAAAGTCTTTTATTTGTATATTCTAGATATGAGTCCTCTGTTAGAGAGAAAGGTCTTAAAGATCTTCCATCTGGTAGGCTTTCTCTTTAGACTCTGCATGATCTCCTTTGATGTGCAAAAACTCTTTAGTTTAATGCCATCTCACTAATTAATTCTTTTTAAAATTTTCTTAGGGGGTCTTGCTGAGGAAGTTTCTACATGTGCCTATATGTTGGAGTGTTGATCCTATGCCTTTCTGTAGTACCTTTAGTCTCTGGTCCAACAGAACATGACTTTTTACTAAAACCAAACTGTTTGGACTGCAGAACTTGTGTCATTAAGTAGAGTTTGCTGAGTGTCTAGAAATAGGAGAGTAAAAATATTCACAACAATAACAATACTTTGGGGTCAGTCTATAATTTGAATGTTACAGAAACCCACAAGATTTCTTGATCTCAGCAGAAACCTCATTAAGAATGATTAACAGAATCTGGTGCGAGGTACATACTTGTATTCCCAGTGACTCAGAAGCCTGAGTATTGCAAATTCGAGGCCAGCTCTGGCATTAGTGAGCCCTGTCTCAAAATAAAAATAAAAGGAGGGGTGACGATTTAGCTTAGTTGTAGAGCACTCCCCAGTACCAAAAAAAAAAAAAAATGACCAGCAGATTAATGATATTTAAGTGCTCTATTGCCTTTCAGGTCAATGTTTGATAAAACCAGAGTGCATCAAATGAAATCTTGCAAAGAATTTACAACCAGTCACCTACTATATGCCAAATCAATTGCCACTATACTTAGTCAACAAAAATGAACACAATTGATGAATATATGTTGGGTGAATGCTTCATACATCACATCTTAGAATCTTGGAAAAGTATAAAGATAACATACAAAAGACCCCATGCATCAGCACCCTTTAAATATCTCAAAATTAATTGCATACAGATACCTCTGGGGTGAATTTTAGGAAAATATTATCATTTTCTAATTCTAAGGATGAATTGAAATTCCACCATGCTTGACAGTGGTGGATATGCTAGCAGCAGAAATATTGTTAAGCATCCCAATCTCTTACTCAAATGAAAAAAGGAGAACATTTTGTTAACTATAGGACACAGCTTTGTAAAACCTTGAATTTGTGAAAACATTCTATTATTCCTTCACCTAATTGTTCAAGAAAAGTAGAGAGAACCAATAATATTTTTAAATGCATATCAAGCAATCTGACACAAATCTTTCTCAGGCAGTCATGTTTCCTTTGATTCTTATAACCTCCAATAATTATTGATTCTCACAATATACATATAAAGTATTTCTTCCCAGTTTTGGACTCAATATTAATTAAAGATGGCAAAAGAAAATACTGAAAAGTCTCATGAAATATACTCAGTCATACTGCATTGAGTTACAGTCTGCCTTTACTTAAGTCCTTCAAACAGTCATTGCATGCTCCAAAAACTGGATCTTCAACCTTAGAAAAAGACTTTTTAAGCTTTTTTGGGGATCATGTTAGAAAAGACCTTATCAAATTTATTTAGCCACTAGCATAGTAGTTACTCAAAAAAAGGAGGGCCCTGGATTCATGCCCCTCAACTGAGAAGACAAGTATTCACTATTCAGCATGTGTCTCCACCCCAGGGAGAGACTGAAACCATGTTGATAACAATGTGAAATTCCACCATGCCTTTAGTGTTGCTCATTTTGTAGTATAGTCATTTTACTATTCTGTGCTGATTTCATTATTACCTACTTTTTGTCATTTAAAGGTGGAAATTTCTTAATTCCAACCTCACCCATCTATTCCTAGAGGCGCCAATAGTTATTTAATGGTATAATATCAGTGAAAAGTGATCATTTCAATAGTGAAATGTCCAGAAAAACGCTAGTTTTTAGATATGCTTTTACTTCTTTAGGGAAACATTTGTTAGACTCTGCAATGTTGTCAGAAAGATACATTGCTAATTCTATATTTTAATTCATTATATACTTAATCTATATTCATTGTATTTTGAAATAAATCCACAATTTTATTAAAGTATAGAGTCAAAAATCATCATATTGGAATGACCTGGGAATCTATTTTTATTATTTTTTCCTTATTTGGAATTTATTTTTGTATTCTTATTTTTGTATCACCTTTTAAGTATTTATGATATGAATGATTTGATGCATGAAATTATTGAGTAAGATGGGTTCTGCCTAACTCTGATGAAAACAAATGTGCCTGCTTTTTAAAAATTCAGAATATGCACAAACTTTTTAAAAGAACATAAATAACACAAACTGAGATGTCTGTACTTTGATTGCTAAGAACTTTTATATTCTCAGGGCATACATTTAATTTATTTGGATGATTACTTATAACTTTTAACCTTAAAAGTTGAAAAAATACATAAATATCTTGCATTCTTTGCCCGGGACCAACAAGATATAACATACCTGCCCCTTTATTCCTTTCATACATTTCAAGTACTTTTACCAAACATGAAGTATTTTATTTAACAATGCTATGGTTATCATGTTAAGAAAATGTAACATTGAGACATAATTTTAACCTGAAATGTATTGTTATTTATCATATAGCAGGAACCTGTAAAAGATTTAATTTTTTTTACCTGAAAAGATCCAGGTAGGACAAATAATTTGCAAATGTGTGCTATACTCACTTACTCTTCCATAATCTGGAAGCTTTTCATGGTTTTGTCTTTAGTTACATTTGAAATATTAGTTATTTTAATTTCAGAGTGATCATTTTCTATCTTTTCCCCTATTACTTGATTAAGACTATGTATTTTGGCTATAATAATACAAAATTGGTTATTCTTCTTGTAGTATTACATGTTTAGGCATATGATATTAGTTTGTCCATTTTTAGTTATGCTAATTTTGTTTTTCCTATGTTTTTACTCTATTTCATTTTAAAATTATTAAGGAATTTGTGCAGAAACATGTAAGTATTTGTATATATCCTATTCATGTTAGTTCTAAATCTCTAATGTGTATTAAAGTAACATTAGATCATATAAGTTTCCAGTGTATTTTTCAGTGATTTTATAATCAGTGGCCACAACACTAAAACCAGGCACAGATTAAAAATGTTATCTTAAGCAGGGTGGAGTGGCACAAGCTTGTAATCTCAGTACTTGGGAGGCTGAGACCAGAGGATCTGGGTTCACGGCCAGCCTCAGCTACTTGGTGAGGCTCTCCACAACTTAGTGGTACCCTGTTTCAAAATACAGAATAAAAAATAGGGCGGGGGATGCAGATCAGAGGTAGAATGTCCTTGGGTTCCATCCCCAGTACTATATATATATATATATATATATATATATATATATATATATATATATATATATGTTATCATAAAGTATTGAACTACCAAAGAAAAGCAGCCCAATTATTTAAAGGGTGAAGTGGTAATATTTGGCTTCTCGGATTTTTCAATACATGACAGATAGTTATTTTCAAGTTCTAAATTGTGCATAACAAATATATGTTGGAGAACGTAATGCAGTCTTAGAATATTACTGAATTTAACTTTTCATACTTTCATTTACATTTTAGCAACAGTAAAATTATATTCTATGCTTGAAAAAATACCACCAACAAAAAAAATTAATAATTATATGTGAAATAATTTAGTTTCTGGAGCCACACCTTTTTAACTGTGCTTTATGATATACAGCAGTATTACTTCAAGTTGAGAGCACTTATATTTTTGTATGAACATACTTAAAATGCCATAGAGAAAAGACAACACATTCTTCTATTTATCTGATTATAAATACAATTATTAAAGATTTAGAATCTTTTTAAAATTTAATTCCATTACAAAATTTTAAAGATGTGTGGAAAAAAATTATGTTTTTTTTAAAAGCCTAGTTTTAGAATTTAGCAATATTCACTAAATGCAAAATAATTTATAAATATTTATTCATATATCATCATAGTAAAATATATTTAAATTGATAAGAGTAAATCATTGATAAAGCTCAGTTTGTATGAATATCAATAATATTTGCAATATTGTAAGTAAAGCATAAGACTTACACAATATAAAAACTCATGTCTTAGTTTACCTTAACATCAAGACTTTTTATAGAATTCATATTTTACTTTCTTTTCTATTAATTACAAAAGATCATACTTTGCAATTTATTGAAGATATATTTGACTGTATTTCTTATGATAAATTGATAGAGTGTCATATATGTTGATATCATAGGACCATTTCTAAATTAATTATTTATATGTGCTAATAAAATATTTCTAGGATTCAGTTCTGAAACTTAGAAGAAAAAAAGAAATTCCTCCTAACCCCAATTAGGCTGATAGTTATCAAAAATACAAACAAAAATAAATGCTAGCAAGAATGTAGAGAAAGCGGAGCTCTTATACATTGTTGGTGGATTTCAAATTAATGCAGCAGCTTTAGAGATCAGTGTGGAGATTTTTCAGAAGACTGAAAATGGAACTACGAGATGACCCAGATATACCACTCCTGGGCATCTTTCAAAGGGATTGACACCAGAATATTATAGTGATATATGCAGCATAATTCAAAATAGCCAAATTATGGAACCAGTTGAGATGCCCATCAACAGATGGATGTATTATGGAATAATGGGACATATGCACAATATAATTCTACTCAGCCATAAAGAAAAATGAAATTCTATCATTTGCAGGAAAATGGATAGAGATAGAGAATATTATGCTAAATGATATCAGCAAGTCACACACAAAAAATTAATAGTCCTATATTCTTCCTCATATATGAAAGCTAGGGAGAAATTAGGATACAAAAGGGACTCCAGACATAGGAGAAGAAACCCCAGTAGAATGATAGAGAGAGTCTAAGGGAGGGAAGTTGGATGTCTGGAGGGAGACTTATGAAGGAAACACTTCAATTGACATGATGTACATATACAGAATTATCAATGCCAATCTCAATGTCTTTTATGAGAGAAAAAGGGATGAGATCTTGGAGGAAGCTCACCAAATGCTGTGTGCATGTATATCTCTATCAATCTAAACTTAAATATGATATATGATTATAATGCACCAATAAAAACCAAAAAAAGGAAAAAGATCTTTCTAGACTATAGTTACTTGAAATTGCTAAGAAGTAGAGATAAAATTTTTCTGAAGTATATGACCTACCAGTCGTCTTGCATATTTTCCTTTGTCATGGACATTATTATGTAAAACAATTTCTAATGAAAATCCAAATGTATAGAAAAATAACCTACAGAAAGAATCTACCCAGTGATTAAGAAATGACTTTTATTTCTTTTTAACTTTCTATAATATACATTGGTTTAAAACAATTTTTTCATAAAATAAAAAATAGAAAAGAAGTTTTAATTTTATCATTTTATATATTACATGTAAATATAAATACCTTCTAAAAGTAACCAGGTGGTCTGAAGCTCACGCTCAAGAGAAAGACAATGATAGATTGTTTTCAGGCATTTAAACAATAGATGAGGCAAAATACATAGTATGAGAAAGAAATTTCACTTTTGAGATACAGGAAATAATACAAATACAAACTTTTTCTCTCCATAACTTCAGATATTTCTCATTGGTTTAGCAAAACATGATATGTAAACTGTTTTCATTGAGTTTTGATAATAGTGTACAAATATACAAATAAAGGGTGTCCGAATAATGTATTTGCATATTTTAAGTAAGTAGTCATCTAATCAATATCGTGTTTCTAGAAAAAATATAAATTTTGTGCCACAGCTCCTTAATAGCTGGATCTTGAGCAAGGCTCAGTCTGCTGGAGTCCTGCAAGGCAGACAATTCCAAAAGAAGGAATATGTGGCATATCCCACTTTGCATTATATTATATTCTGGAAAATTTGGGTTCTTTGGGTTTTGTTTTTACATTAATTATAAAGGAAAATTTCTTAGAAACAGATGGTGGCTGGATGGATAGTGATTTATTACTATTAGCTGAAAAAAGCTGTGCCTTGAGACAAACCCATAAGAAATTCATTAACCACATACAAACATTAGTCAGGAAACAGGCTTTGCAAGCTTATCTGAAATAGTTACTATGTTCCCTTTCAGTACATAAATGTAAAACACAAAATAAATAAGCCAAAGAGATTTAGGTCTACTATTATATCTATGGGTAAAGAAGGCTTTAAGACAGATAGTCTTTGCCCACTCCTCATTGTCTCCCTGGAACTTCACAGGATACATTAACTCTCTAGCTGCCTGAGAAAAAGATAAGAACACTGCTTAAGGAGCTAAACAAATAGTATAGATAAACACACTTATATGAATAGGTAAAGATTTAAACTAATGGATATAGGCTATTCCTTGTTAACCTTTAACATCACTTTGTACTAAAATATTTTTTATATATGTGTTGTATTTTGTAACCTTTATGTTTTTTTTTTTTTTTTTTTTTTTTTTTTTTCGGTACTGGGGATTGAACTCAAGGGCATTCTACCATCAACCTATACCCCTAGCCTTATTTTTTATTCTTTATTTTGAAACAGGGTCTCATTAAGTTGCAGAGTACCTCACTAGGTAGCTGAGGCTGACCGCAAACCTGGATCCTCCAGTCTCAGCCTCCCAAATGCTGGGATTACAATCATGTGCCACCACACTGGGCTCCTTTACTGTTTTATTAACTTCATTCAATTTCATGGGAAATGGCTTTTCTAGTTAAAGATGTACCTACTCAACTTCTAGAAAAACAAGTCTGTAATAATTCTTGTTCTATATGCCTTACTGCAAAAAAAGATAGTATAAAAACAGCTACTAGCAAACAATAAAACAGATAAGCTTCTTCACTGCATTCAGTGTGAGCGTATTCTCATGACCTTGTCTCATTCCACACCTATTGAAGGACCCCTGACCCCTGCCTAAAGGGCTGGACCTTGACAATTTTGAACAAACAGTAAGTTTTAGAATAGTATCGTATTTAGGTGCTAATAACCATATTTTCAAAGTTTTATTATAAAAATGTCTTCTTTTATACTCTAGACGATTTTCTTAAACTCACTCTGTTACTAATTTAATTTTCTGTTATATATTTGGTATTTTTAATGGTTTCTAATGTCATACAATGCTTGCAAGAATGAGTATCCTTAAGTTGTTGGCTATTACTACTGTTTTCTTTCTTTCTTTCTTTCTTTCTTTCTTTCTTTCTTTCTTTCTTTCGTTCGTTCTTTCTTTCTTTCTTTTATTCTAGATCAACTGAGACTTATAGAATCAGATAATACCTGAACAAAATAATGCATTTTCTTGGAAATAGATCATACAAAATATGGTATGCATTTGTAAAATTTGGATAGGGAGTGTCATTTATGAACTAAAGAATATATATTATTTTCAGATCATGTGTGATTGGTAAAAGACTCAGATGGGATTCCTTCCAAATCAGAGTCTGAGCCAAAATCCAATGTGCTGCATTAAGAAAGTAGGCATCAGGAAACAGTAGTAAGGCTGATAAGAAGGGTGAGTTTACATAAGGTGTCAATGATTTGTTCCCCAGTGATATAAAATTGATTCATTCAATGGGACCATCTTATGATAAACTATATATATGCTGTTTTTCAATTGAGCCTATACAGATGAGAATGGAGAATTTATGCACTGGCTATTATTCCCCAGTTGTTAAAAATTTACACTTAAGTTTACTAATTCTGTAGCATTTCTGGGAGGCCTTGTGAGATTAAGCTTTCATCAAATTACATGGAACATACATCTTGGTAAAAAAAAAATATATATATATATATAATATATATATATTATATATATATTATATATATATATATTAGTGCAAGATAATCAAGAATGGTTCATAAGAAGTATTTAATGCAATAGGCAAAATTAGTAGGAAAAATATATCTCTGGGTGCATTTATTGAATTTCAAGGGGACAAACCTATAAAAGAAACCAAGATAATGGGCTAGGTTGAACAATATTTTATGGATGGATAAGAGTAAGAATCTTTATCCTGTCAAGATGATGAGTTAGAAAGACCTACTATTGCCACTGTCTTCCAAATCACCTTGATACTTCTAAGGAGAACTTTGGATATTAGGAATTAACAAAGATACCAAGATCAAGTCACAGAGTAAATGATTGTCTTGAATTAATATGTTTGTGTTAGAGAAGGCTAGGAAAATGGCTGCTAGTTATGATTAGTGGAACAGATGTTAGAGAAAGAAATCCTTATATTACCTTTTATTTCTCTTCTTTCTTTAAGACACTGTGTCCCATAATTCATTGTTGAAATTGTCTTCTGGAGCCCAAAGTGAAAATTCAAATGCAATCCAGCATAATGGTAATCTAACATTCCACTTGTGGGAAGTACATGACTGGACCATTCTCTTATACTAACTCTCATATGCTAAATCCTAAAAGATTCATGAATAAATGTGAAAGGGACTTCTTCCAATGCTGCTCCTAGCAATAGGTTCATAGGTAATGCCAGGGAATGATGATCCAATACAAAGAATTGCAAAGGAGTCTCTAAAGGCTGAGAATGAAGGGAGATAATCTCTAGTTGAAATCAATTCTTATTACAAAGATATTTAATTTAAAGTGTGGGGCAAAAATAAATTGCCTAAAGGAAATTTAATACATAGTATTCTTGGCAAAGCAGAACAGTAGAGAGCAACATAATTGTTCAATAATGATGAAATAAAGCCCAACTTTCAAATGCATATGGTAATATATAAGTAAGGACTGTGATAATTAAATAATTTTCTGAAGTTCATATTACTGGCAAAAGTATGAGATATTGCTAGGAGCTAGATATAAATTCACTTCATAATTAAGATGGATTGAAATAGAGAAGATCGAAGTTCCAACCCCTTTAGAAAAATTATAACATAATCATTTTTTATTAGTTTATTAGCCAAAGTAATATTTCCTGTATAATTAATACAGTCTATTAGAAAGGTTGACCCTTCAGTCATAATGCATAAATTATTGAAAGTAATTTCTTGTAAAACTTGATAAAATATCATGTTAATTAATCATGCCTTGCTTAGGATATGAACTTTATTTCATAACAAAAATGAGTAAGGTTTAACACATGACTATTATCATGTGTAAAGTGATTAAAAAAAGACAAGAGGAGAGAGAGGACAATAGAGGATGGAAGAGAGGAAAATGAAAAAGATTATATGATCCATATTAAATTGACTAAAATGGCTTTGAATTAAAGTGTTCTTTTAGTTTTAATATTTTCCATACTGCTTTTATTAATCAAAATATTGTAATAGCAAAAATAGGTACTCAGAGAGAGAAAACAGACATGAGAAACTTAACACTTAGAGAAATCTAACAAAAGCAGCAAAGACATAAACATAAGAAATAGGAAATCATGGGAAGCAAGAATAGCAAGGAAACAACAAGCTCCCTCAACCCCACAATAACAGAACCCATCAACATGGAACTGCAGAGATTACTAGAAGGCCGATTCAGATCTTTAATACAGGAAAAAGACATAGAATTTCCAAAGAGAATTTAAAGAGAGCCTGAAAGAAATAAAGTAACAAATAAAGAATATGACACAAGCCGGGCATGGTGGCGCACACTTGTAATCCCAGCATTTGGGAGGCTGAGACTGGAGGATCTAGGTTCACGGCCAGCCTTAGCTACCTAGTGAGGCACTCCAAAATTTAGTGAGACTCAATTTCAAAATAAAGAATAAAAAATAGGTCTGGGGGTGTAGCTCGAAGGTAGAATGCTCCTGAGTTCAATCCCCAGTACCGCAAAAAAAAAAAAAAAAAAAAAAAAAAAAAAAAAAAAAAAAAAAAAACCAAAAAAAAAAAAAAAAAAAAAAAAAAAAAAAAAAAAAAAAAAAAAAAAAAAAAAAAAAAAAAAAAAAGAATATGACACCCTGAACGGGAATAAAAAAGAAGCCTTGAGGGAAGTGAAGGATGTTAAAGATTACATAATTAATGTGCAGCAATACAAACTATAAAGAGTATAATAGACCACATGGAAAATAGAATATCACTCTTAGAAAATGACCACTCCAAAAATGAATGCATACTGTAGAATTTAGAAAAAACAATTCAACACCATGAATTGGACATTGACAAGATTTGGACCAATTTTAAAAGAGCTAACCTAAGAATAATAGGCATAGAAGATATAATAGAAGCTGAAACCAAATAATCAACCATCTTTTTAAAATAACTAATATTAGAAAATATTCCAAACTTAAAAAAAGAAGTTGACACACAGATACAGGAAACCTATAGAACTCCCTTTAGACAAGATGAGAGAAAAGGTTCACCATGCCACATAATAATCAAACTGACTAATACAGATGCCAAGGAGAGAATCTTAAAGGTGACAAAAGACAAAGAAAAGACCAAGTGACATTTAGAGGCAAACCAATTAGAATCACTCAAACCAAGTCATGAAAGCCAGGAGGACTTTCCCAAATACATTCCATGAAGCCAACATCACAGTAATACCAAAGCCAAATAAAGACAGCACAAGAAAAGAAAACTATTGGCCTATATCCTGGATGAACTCAGACACAAAATTGCTAAACAAAATACTAGTAATGCTCATTCAAAACCACATCAAGAAAATTACACACCATGACCAAGTTAGGTTAATCCCAGGGATGCAAGGATTGTTCCACATACAAAAACAGTCCATTTAATTCACCCCATAAACAGAAACAAAGACAAAAATCACGTGATTACTAAAACAGACACTGAAAGCATTCGATAAAATTCAACACTCATTCATGCTAAAAGCACTGTAGAAAATTGGAATAGAAGGAAGATACCTCAGCATCATAAAGACAATATAAAATAGGCCCATAGCCAGCATCATATTAAATGGGGGAAAACTGGAAGAATTCCCACTAAAAACAAGAACAAGACAACAATGTCCATTATCACTACTTCTTTTCAATATAATACTTAAGACTTTATCCAGAGCATTAAGGCAAAAGAAGGAAATCAAAGGAGTACAAATAGGAAGGGAAGAACTAAAACTGTCTCTATTTGCAGAAGACATAATAGTATACTTAGAAGAGCCAACAAATTGAACCAAGAGGCTTATAGAATTGATCAACAAATTTAGCAAAGTGTCTAGAAACAAAATCAATCTTAAAAAATCAGAAGATTTCCTGTATACCAACCATAAATCTGCTGAATATGAAGTTCAGAAAATGGTTCCACTCATGATATTCCTCCAAAAATAAAATACTCAGGTATAAACCTAACCAAGGAGGTAAAAGACCTATACAAGGAAAATTATAAAACATTGAAAGAAAATTGAAGAAAACTTTAGACGATAGAAAGGTTTTCCATGGTCTTGTATAGGCAGAACAAATATAATCAAAATGGCCATTCTTCCAAAAGTAATCCACAAATTTATGTGATACTCATTAAATTATGAAGGTCATTTCTTACAGACATAGAAAAATCAGTCCTTAAATTCATTTGGAACAACAAAAAAAAGCTCAGAATATCCAAAGTAGTTCTCAGCAATGGGAGTCACTCAAGAGGTATCACAACACTTGACTTCAAAGTATATTACAAAACTATGGTAATAAAAAACATTGTGGCAATTGCACAAACACATTCCCACAGACCAATGTAACAGAATAGAAGATTCAGAAACAAATCCACACACTTATAGTCAATTGATTTTTGACAAAGGGGCCAAAACCATAACCCTTCTTTCTCACCCTGCACAAGAGTCAACTCAGGATGAATCAAAGACATGAAAATCAGTCTAGAGATCTTGCAGCTATTTGAAGAGGGCATAGGTCCAACACTTCAACACATAAGCACAGGTAAAGACTCTCTCAACAAGACCCCAAAGACACAAGTAATTGAAAGGAAGATCAATATGTGAGATTTCATTAAACTGAAGAGCTTCTTTGCAGCAAATAAATTATCAAGACCTCAACAAAGAGCTGACAGAATGGGGAAAAAAAAATGTTTCCCAACTACTCCTCTGATAGAGGACCAACATCTAGAATATACAGAGAACTTAAGAAACTCACTGATAGTAACACAAATAAGCCAATAAAAATGGACAAGTTAACTAAATATATACTTCACAAAAGAAGAAATACAAATGGCCAATAAATGTATGAAGAAATATTCAGTATCATTAGCGATCAGAAAGATGCAAATAAAAACTTCACCGAGATTCCATCTAACCCCAATTAGAATGACAATCATTAAAAATACAAACAACAACAAATGCTAACTAGAGTGTGGAGAATTCGGAACTCAAATATAGTGTTGTTTAGATTGTAAATTAGTGCAACCACTTTGGAAAATAGTAGGGAGAATTCTCAGACAAATGGAAATAAACCTACCATATGATCCAGCAATACCACTTCTGGGTATCTACCCAAAAGATTGGAAACCAAGCTACTAAACTAGTGCATGGGTATCTATGTTTATAGCCCCACAATTCACAATTGCCAAGCTATGGAACCAGCCAAGATGTCCATTAACAGATAAATGGATTACAAAACTATGGGATATGTACACAATCGAATTTTACTCAGCCATAAAAAAGAGCAAAATCATGTCATTTTCAGGAAAATGGATGGAACTAGAAAACATTATGTTAAGTGAGATTAATCAGTCACAAAAATTAAAAAATCAGATGGTCTCCTTCAAATGCAGAACCAAGGGAGAAAGTGAGTCATAGGAGGGACTATAGATGAAGAAGAAGAAAACTTAGATCAGTAAAGAATGTGACCTAACTGAAGATGATGGGGGAGGCGGCACCATAATGCATGTGATATGCAGTCACAAACAAATAAAAGTAAATCACTTAGCTAAATATGAGAAGAAGCAAGTTAGAGTTTTCGATGCCAGCTAGACAATCTTGAAGGATTTTGAGAGAGGAAGGTGAGGATTGATAAAGAAGAGACAAGAAAAGTATCGGAAGGACTGCCAGTGAATACTGCAGCCTTGAGTTTATTCAGCATGGATTTTTTTATACATTTCTTGAGTACAACAAGGTTATGTATACATTTATGACATATCAATTATTGTCAGAGCACAATTAGCACCACTTCTTCATTTTCCACGTATAGCCCACATTCCTAAGATAGTCTAGTCAAGAAAAATTTCTAGAGTCATAAAACCATAAACCTTTAAGAGTCATATATCTACCTTCTAAGAAGTAAGAGGGTCTTTCATCTATGCATCCTAGGAGCAATCTCCAGACTTCGAGACCCCAAAGTAGCCAGAGCAGAAGAATCATGAGTATAATTACTCATATATACAGATAGCAACTGCCAGGGGGAAAAGGCCCAGCTGGGCTCCCAGAAGAGTTAGGTGGAAATTGAGGAAGGGTTAAATGAATGCTGTGTGCATGTATGTCTCTACCAGCTTGAACCTCATTTAGGTGTATGATTACATGTTCCAATATAAAAAGAAAAAGAAAGTAAAAAAGTAAAAATATTTACCTATTATACAATTTTTCTCAGAATTTTAAATTCTTTAAATATGTGCAAATAATTATAAAAAAATAGATAAGAGGGAAAATTTAGCAATAAGGATTTAAGATTGATATTTAAAGAAAAATTGCATTTTAACTGCACTGTTTTTGCTGCTTTTTTAACAAAGCAATATCAGGTAAGAATGTATTGGAAAATAGAAAAGTATATTAATGAGTTATTAAAATTATCATATCAAGTCTATAAATACACAAACATAACTTAAAACTGGGACAAAACTAGATTTTTGAGGGTAAAAATCATTTTTCTTAGTAATCACTAGTGGATCTACATAGTTACTTCAACAAATATAATTTTTTTAATTGAAATCATTTATTTTTTATTTTTTATGATTAGATTATATTCTTTCAATTAACTTTATTTATAAAATTAACAATAATTCATTTTGTTGTAAAAAACTTTAAATATGCTGAAATTTCTTAAGAAATTTTGGACATATGTGTTTTGCTTGCATAATGTTACGTCATTCCTGAGGTACTTTTTTAGTACATTTGTATTTTTGTACATAATGCATCTATATGAAGAAGAAAGCACATAGATAACTTTAATTGTTTCATAAACATTTCTGAATAAGCCACTGGAGTGATTGTCATAAACACAAGTCAAGATCTTGACCTCCAAATCACATATTAGTTAGGTTAGGGGTAGAAATGTGAACAAATGAAATCCAACTGATTAGTCCCTTAAAACAGCCTTACTCAGCTTGGGTGTGTTTCAGGTTATCAGTAAAGGTCAAAAGACAGAAAGATCATCATTACCCTAATTGTTTCAGCTTGTAGTTGCATCTGTCTTTATTTACTCCACCATATGTCAGGTATGACTACATTTTTTTCCGTCTATTTGGATGGACAGTGTGGTAGATTTAGGCAATTCAGTTCCAGTCCTTGCCTTGAATATGTCTGAGTTTATGACTTATGTCACAGGATGTATGTTATAATCTCATCACCAAGTCCTGTCTGATCATCTTTGGGCCACCAGGGCATCACTTCCAACTTACTTGTATTTCATCTTTATTTCTGGCACCTAACAAGGAAATGCATGTTTCCAGTAAAAATTAGAAGCCACAAATGGGGGATTCTATTTTTATATTACTATCACATTCCTTTGAAAATGACTCAGGAAAGTGACAAATGGCACTTATGTGCATTTAGAGAGAAAAGAAAGTTGCATACTTTATTATTATACTTATGTGAACTTTTTAATAAGTACAAGTAAACCAGTGAAAAGCAGTGACAGAATTCCCAAAGTCATTGTTTTATTTAATTTTGTAAATGAGAATAATCTCAAACTTTACAAAGAAGCATTAAATGCCTTTATTACACCAAAGTATGAAACATGTATTGCTTTTCTTTATCACTCTAATGTCTCAATACTAAAGTACCAAATAGTATCAATGAAATATTACTGTACCAACAATGATACTGGTAATGCAATTTCAATTTTAATTGTTACCATAAAAATGAGGCAGAAAATTAGCTATTTATAAAAACATTAGCTAACATTGCCTTTTTGCTTCAGCAACTGGTTTTATTTTCCTTTATGTTAGTAAAATGTAACCAAGTTCAATATGCCTACCATTTCAATTTCTCTCATTAAAATTTTTGTTTCTTTTATCTTATTACTGTCTCAGCTCAGTAGTTCACAGTCAAAACCAAATGGTGTGCAGCAAATCTCGGCCTCAGAAATCAGAATAACATGAAAGTTTTATGAAAGACTATCTTATAAAAGAAAACCTCAGATTAGATTTATTGTCTAGTCTTATTTCAAAATATGTTTTGCCTCATCAAATGTGATCCTTCTCTATCAAGTATTCTGAATTATGAGACATGTGATATAAATATATTTTCTTACATAATATTATAATACAATTTTAATTTAAGATAAAGACTATCATCTTGATTGATCATTCTTGTTATTTCTCAAATCCATTTCTTCCTATATATGTTGGAAAAAGCATACTTAGGTTTAATTACACCAAGTCTGTATAAAGTAGATGTTTGATCAAGATCTTTGCCTGTGTTACCTAAATTGTGGTACAGAGAAAAAGACAATTTCATGGAAATGATGATAATAATAATAATAATAATAATAATAATAATAATAATAATAAAAAAGCTGGTTCGCTCATCTCATTTTTTAATGTCACAGTAGCAGTCAGTCAATTATTAACATAGCAAATGTGAGGTTAACAGTACTGTGAGAGGAAAAAAAATCAGAGAATATATCAATTATATAACAGAAAAAAAAGTGCTTGGATATTTGATAGAAATAGAATGATTGAATTAAGCAATTGGGGATGAAATAAACAAAACATCAAGGTGATATGGAGGATAAATCAAAAAAGAGAAATAATGGTTTGTTTTCTTTCAATCAAAAGTATGAAGTGAGATGTGGGCTAAAAACATAGGGATAATTTCACAAAATACAATTAGGGCCCTTAAAAATGTGCAATTGCCCTCTACCTTGTAAGAGTGAACTGAAATTCCCACCCTTTCTCCTGATTATAGAAGTAAAATAAATATACACAGAATGATTCAAACTTGAGGAATGTGACACACTTGCAAAGTACTATGGAAACGTCTGGAGAGGAGTCTTGATCTAATTCTATTGAAAAAAAATTAGAGAAATGTGTGTAGCAAAGGATTAGCTTCGGCTTCATGTTTAAGAACCTCCTGAGAAATATAGACCTGCTTTATCTATCTCTGTTTTGACTATCCTCAAGAGTTGTATAAATAATGAAGCTAGAATACATGTTCCTAACTAAACATAAGTGATAACATTGTTTTGTGGAGAGGAGCAAGAGAGAAATGAATTGGGTGGTATATTAATCAGGAATTCATGCCTTTGCCTAAGAGAAACAGAAAATACTACGGACACTAGGGTGTCCTTGTATCATGAGGCTCAGAAGGAGACCAGTGGCCCAAAGTTAGCTTCAGGGTTCCAGGATGTTTCTTTTTTTTTTTTTCCACTCTTCAGGGCTTCATATTTTGCCACATGCTTATGAGTTTTAGATTATAGGTCTCCTCCTCTTTTCATCAAATTAGGAAGAAATAGGAAGTAAGGGCTATCTTCTATAATGGGAAAATAAGCTGTCTTACCTAAAGTGTTCATCTGATTCTGTCCCTTGACCATAATCATGTTTCACAAGGTCAATTTTTTTTTCATTTTTTTATTGGTACATTGTAATCATACATCTTTGTTAGGTACAAGCTGGTAGAGACATCCATGCATACATTTCTCATTTAAACCTTCCCAAATCAACACTACACTCCCTCCCCCTCCCTTCTTCTCAAGTTCAATTTAACTATTGACTTTTATGTGTTTGTGAAAGTACATCATGTGCATTAGGGTGCTTCCCTCCCCTCCTCCTCATCACTTTGCTCATCTAAGGTTTCTTCTTCTTTGTTTGGAGTCTCTCTTATGTCCCACTTTTTTGCTAGCTTCTTCATATTAGGGAAAGCATATGATTTTTTACTTTTTGTGATGGACTAATCTCACTTAATGTTTTCCAGTTCCATCCATTTCGCTGCAAATAGCATGCTTTTGTTCTTCTTTATGGCTGAGTAAAATTCCATTGTGTACATATCCCATAGTTTTGTAATCCATTGATCTATTTATGGACATCTTGTCTGGTTCCATAGTTTCGCAATTATAAATTGTGCAGCTATAAACATGCATAAACACATGCATCAGTCTGATAGTTTGGTTTCCATACTTTTGGGTAGATAACCAGAAGTGGTATTCCTGGATTATATGGTAGATTAATTCTCATTAATCTGAGGATCCTCCATACTGTTTTCCAGAGTGTTTGCACTAATTTGCAATCCCACCAACAATGTATTAAGGTTCCCACTTCTCCACACTCCAGCATTTGTTGTTGTCCGTGTTTTTTATGATTGCCATTCTGATTGGAGTTAGGTGAAATCTCAAGGTAATTTTCTAGAAAACTGATAATCCATTAATTTTTGGAAAAAGTTGAATCTGAAATGCATATTTTAAGATTTCTCTCAATTTGCTGGGTAAGAATCACTATATTTTTATCATTCTGAATCTCACATCACACAAATAAAAATATAACAATACACTAAATAGTCAAATTCAGAAAAAAAATAATCACTATATCTGAATATTAGCAAGTACCATGATATATATTTGAGATTTTTCTTTGAAGAAATCTGACTAAAAGGCAGCAAGTGGTAGACAAGGTCAGAAAGGGTTTACAGTAATCTGGTCAAAGATTTTCAGCTATTTTTATTTATCTGATATTGACACAAAACTTTACTGAGATACTGTTTTCTTATCAGTTAAGAAGTCTGAATTATATGATTTCTAAAGCTCCTATTATAAATTCTCTTGTACTCAAAAATTATACTGTAGCAGTCACTGAACTGTTGAATATAGTAATATATCAGTTTATTAGCTTCCTGTGTTTCTCATTTAGAGTTAGACATTCTCTGCCAAATTAACTGAAGTCATTGGTAGAAGTCAGTTTCTTTCTGTTTCAGAAATGAAGTCTTGATTTCCCATTTGACTTTTAGCTAATAGTCATTTTCCATTCCCAGATACCACCCATATTTTCTACATTTAATCTTCAAGTCAATAATGGGAAAAGCTCTATCATATCAATTCCATTTCATGCTTACAAGTTCTGTTTTTTGTTTGTTTGTTTTTTGTTTCCTCTCACCAGAAAGAGTTCAGACTCTTCTAAGGGCTTCAGTGATTAAGTGAATCACATTGAAGATAATATTCCTACTCTAAGATCAGTTGATTGGGCTCCTTAAATGCATAGCAGCACCTAATTTGTTATAAGTAGAATAAATAAACGGCAAGGATGTGCATTTTCTGGTGGGATTTGAATCATTGAAGGAATCTTGGAACTTTGTCTACAACAGTTCTTTCTTAACATATGAAAACAAGTCAAGTATGGTGGAGCATGAATGTGATCCAAAATTTTGGGAGGCTGAGACAGGAGGATCACAAGTTCAACGCCAGCCTAAGTAACTTAGCAAGGCTCTCAGCAACTTAGCAATACCTTGTTTAATAATAAAAATTAAATAGAGCTGGAGGTGTAGCTGGAGATATAATGTTCCCGAGTTCAATTCCCAGAAACACATCCCCCCACACATGCACACAATATATATATATATATATATTAGATTATATATATTAAATTTCAATTATATATATATTAGATTTCAATTGAAGAAACATATTTTTGTAATTATTTCTTTTAAGGTGCATTGTAATCATACATCTTTGTTAGATACAAGCTGGTAGAGGCATACATGCACACATTTCTCATTTAACCCTTTCCTAATTCTCACCCTACTCCCTCCGCTTCCCTCCTTCTCAAGTTCAGTTTAGTGATTGACTTTGATATCATTGTAAAAGTACATCATGTGCATTAAGGTGTTTCCTTCTCCCCTCCCCATCACCTTCAGTTAAATCACCTTCTTTACTCATCTAATGCTTCTCCTTCTTCATATAGAGTGCCTCTTATGTCCCACTTTCTTCCTAGCTTCCTCATATTAGGGAAAGCATACAATTTTTTTTACTTTTTGTGACGGACTAAACTCACTTAACATGTTTTCCAGATCAATTTCCCTGCAAATGACATGATTTTGTTCTCTTTATGGCTGAGTAAAATTCCATTATGTGCATTAGGGAATTGATTTTATATCCAGACACTTTGCTGAATTGGTTAATAAGTTCTGTAAGTTTTTTGGTTGACTTTGTTGAGTCTTCTAAGTATAGTATCATGTCATCTGCAAACAGGGAGAATTGTAGTTCGTCTTTTCCTATTTTTACAACTTTGATTTCCTTCTCTAGCCTTATTGCTTTGGCTAGAGTCTCAAGTACTTTACTGAACAGAAGTGTTGATAAGGGACATCCTTGTCTTGTTCCTATTTTTAGTGGGAACTCTTGCAATTTTTCCCCAGTTAATATGATATTAGCTGTGGGCCTATTGTCTATTGCCTTTATGATGCTGAGGTATGCTCCCTCTAGTCCGATTCTCTGCAGTGCTTTTAGCATGAATGGGTGTTGGATTTTATTAAATGCTTTTTTAGTGTCTATTGAAATGATCATGTGATTTTTGTCTTTGGTTCTCTTTACATGGTGAATTACATGGATTGTTTTCTGTATGCATGAACAAATTCAGCAAAGATTGATAAAAGAATCAATCTTAAAAAATCAAAGTGTTCCTGTGTGCCAACCATAAATCCACTGAAAAAGAAACCCAGAAAATATTTTCACTCACAAAATCACCCCCCAAAATAAAATACTTAAGAAGAAAACTAACCAAGGAAGTAAATTATCTCTATGAAGAAAACTATAAAAAGCTCAAAAAATAAATCAAAGAAGACCTTAGAAGATGGAAAGATCTTCCAAGTTCTTGGATAGGCAGAATAAATATCAAAATGGCTATCCTCCCCAAAGTTATCTACAGATTCAATGTGATACACATGAAATTACCAAAGTCACTCCTCACAGACATAGAAAAATCAGTCCTTGAATTCATTTGGAACACCAAAAAGCCCAGAATAGAAAACGTATTTCTTAGCAAGAAGAAACATGCAGGAGACATCACAATACCTGACTTCAAACTCTACTACAAAGCCACAGTAATAAAAACAACATGATATTTGCACAAACACATAGACCAATGGAGTGGAATAGAAGACTCAGAAACAAACCTACACACTTAGAGTCAATTAATTTTTGAAAAAGGAGCCAAAAAACATACACTGGAAAAAGACTTCCTCTTCAACAAATGGTGGTGGCAAAACTGGTTAACCATAAGCAGAAAAATGGAAATAAACACAACTGTCTCACCCTGCACAAGAGACAAGATGGATCAAAGACCTGGAAGTCAGGCCAGAGACCTTGCAGCTACTTGAAGAGGGCACAGGCCCAACACTTTGACACATAGGCACAGGTAAAAACTTTTTCAACAAGACCCCAAAGGCAGAAGCAACTCAAAGGCAGATCAATACAGGGGATTGCATTAAAATGAAGAGCTTCTGTATAGCAAAGGAAACTATCAAGAACCTCAACAGAGAGCCCACAGAGTGGGAGAAAATTTTTGCCATCTACTCCTCTGATAGAAGACTAATATCTAGAATATACAGAGAACTCAAGGAACTTACAGCTAAGAAAACAAATAACCCAATCAAAAAATGAACAAATGATCTAAATAGACACTTCACAAAAGAAGAAATACAAATGGCCAATAAATGTATGAGGAAATGTTCAACAACATTAGCAATCAGAGAGAAGTAAATCAAAACTACCTGGATATTTCACCTAATTCCAATCAGAATGGCAATTATCAAAACCACAAACAACAAATGCTGACAAATGTGTGGATTATTGGGAACCCTAATATATTGTTGGTGGGATTACAAAACTATGGGATATGTACACAATGGAATTTTACTCAGCCATAAAGAAGAACAAAAGCATGCTATTTGCAGGGAAATGGATGGAACTGGAAAACATTAAGTGAGATTAGTCCATCGCAAAAAGTAAAAAAATCATATGCTCTCCCTAATATGAAGAAACTAGCAAGAAAGTGGGACATAAGAAGAACTCTAAACAAAGAAGAAGAAACCTTAGATGAGCAAAGTGATGAGAAGGAGGGGAGGGAAGCACCCTAATGCACATGATGTACCATTCCAGATATCAGTTCATATCTCTACTTCCAAAATCTTCTGTCTAATCTACTTTTGTTTGTTTGTTTTTGCTTCAAGATACTGATCAACTGGTCAACTATTTGCCATTGAATATATGTCCATTTATAGTTGGTTAAATTTTACAGTTCCTAGCCAGGCATGGTGGCACACGCTTGTAATCCCAGTACTTGGGAGGCTGAGACCAGAGGATCTGGGTTTGCAGCCAGCCTCAGCTACTTAGTGAGGCCCTTCACTAGTTAGTGAGATCCTGTTTAAAAATAAAGAATAAAAATTAGGGCTGGGGATGCAGCTCAGAGGTAGAATGCCCCCGGGTTCCATCCCCAGTACTGAAAAAAAAAAAAAAAAAAAAAAAGAGAGAGAGAAAAGTGTTACAGTTCCTGCCATATATCAGCCATTTTCTCGTACAACAAGGTCTAGTTCTCCCCTAAAGGGCTTATTTCATGATCCTACTTGCTGACTTGCAAGGGAGGCAGATGGAATGTGGTTATTGATCCTGAGAGAGATACAAAAAAGTGCCTATGCATCTTCTTCAAGTATAGAGAAGTACTCATTTCTCTCAGGAAGAAACAGAGCATGTCAGCATATTTATAACATTAAGGATAATCTGAGAGCCCAAGGTTTTAAGTCCTAGGTCTAACAGGTTCTTTCATTCCCAAGTCTTTACCTTAGCATAGCAGGATGTCACAGGTGAAAATTCACTCCAAAATTTAGTTGTACTTCTTTCATTATTAAATCTTGGATCTGAGTCTCAGTTTTTTTCCTGACTCAACTCTCCTAGCAGAAAGTTCTTTTGCTAATGTAATATTAATAATTATTGTATTAAATATATTAAATATATATTAAATATATTACATATTTAATGTATTATAATGTCTATATTTATTATAAATACTAAGTTAATCTAAAATGATTAGGAACAAATGCATTTTGAATTTTTGTCTTCTTTCTAATCTTTGAACATTTATTTATAAATAATGAAATATCTTGGCAATGTGACTCAAGTCTAAACATCAAGTTAATTTAAACTTTCTACATATCTTATATACATATCCTAAAGATAATTTAATACAATAATTTAAATTTACCTATTATTTCTATTATTTGATAATGACCTGTCACTTGAGGTCAGGTGTAGAAATTTTCCACTCATGGCACTTTATTACCATTCAAAAAGTTCTAGAATTTTAGAGTATTTGAGATTAGGGGTGCTCAACCTGTAATTATTATCATTGTAATTTACAATGTACTGGACATTACCTGTGCATTACTAACACCCCAAAAACAAACTTAATGGCATTTAATATTGTTATTCTCATGATGCCTGTATTTGAACCAAATAATTGAAAGTTAAAGTAACTAGTTAAAGAATATTTGAAACATAATTACTTCACAAACCAAATAACTGTTGAAACTAATGTGTAGACCCAAGTATTGTGTCTCAAATCAATGCTTCTAGATATTCTGCCTTTTAATATTCTCCTGTGCTTATCATTCCAAATTCGAGATTGTTGTAACAAAAGGTAATACATGATTAATAGACATCATTCTCAAATCATACTAACTACTATAATCAAGTAATATCTGTTGCTCATTTAATCATTTTCAAATTACAATGTATATCCTGAAAATATTTTAAATCAGTATCTTTTCTTTATTTTTTGTAATTAATAATATCCTAGGCCAATATCTCTAGTTTTTGAGATGGTGAATGATAGCTCATTAAACTACTGTATGTTCTTGAGTATTTGGGCACCAAACTTTGCATTATTTTAGAATATTCTATTGTATATCACAATACTTATTCTACTATTGGTAGGCATTTGGGCTTTTTCCAATTTTTTGAATATTATAAATAATGCTACTATTAATATTCTAGTATATGGGTTTTTTTGTTTGTTTGCTGTACTGGGGATTGAACTCAGGGGCATTCTACCTCCAAGCTATAGCCCCAGCGCTATTTTTTATTCTTTATTTTGAAACAGGGTCTCACTAAGTTGCGGAATGCCTCACTAGGTAGCTGAGGTTGGCCGCAAACCTGGATCCTCCAGTCTCAGCCTCCCAAATGCTGGGATTACAAACTTACGCCACCACGCCCAGCTTAATATTCTAGTATATGTTTTTGATAAATATATGTATACATTCTTCACTGTGAATCTTAGAAGTTATCATTTACTTAGCTGATATTGCCAAGAAGTTCTCTAAACTAATAATCACTTTTGTTCTACTAGTGGTACATGAGAGTTTCAATTACTCTACCTGACTAACAACACTAACTAATAGTAAAATCTGTTTTGTTTTGCTTTTTATCATTTCATTCATTCTAATGGTTTTGAATTCATGTACTAATGTGGTATTGCAAAATTGGAAACAACATTATATGAATATTTTATGGTCAGGGCTTTGTGAACAAATAAAACTGACATATTGTAATGATAAAACACATGGTCATTCAGCAACATTCAATCTTGTTTGTCTCTTGTTTGATAGAACCACAGATTAACATTTCAACCAATTAGAAAGCATCACTAAGCAAAGACTATTCTTTTTCATTCAAGGAGGTGGTATCCTGCAGCTTATATAAGCTCTCAAACTAATAATATAAGAATTCTTCTCCTGTGGTTTATGACACATCATTATTGTATGCATCAACATAATATCTGTGTGGTATCATACTGTCCTGAAGGTGAGCAATGAGTATGGAAAGTAAATTTGGTTATTGTAATTAATAATATTCTGTGTTGATGTAGACATCTGTTTGCTTCCAGAATAATAAATATATGTATATAGAGTGATGTTAAAAATGTATCAAGCATCATTTTGCACTTTCCCTATGACTGATTATATTTAAAAATTTTCAAACGTCGTCACCACTTGGACATTTTTTAATGTGCTTAAGACTTTCCCTGATAAAAATGATTTTCTGCTTTTTATACAAATTAATCAGTTTTATTTGACTTTTTAATGCAATTTGGCTGTGAATTTGTCAGACATATATATATATATATGTATATATATAAGTAAATATCTTGTACTCTTGTATTCTTCTTCAATTGCATTTGTTTTGTTTCCTTCCGTTTGTTTTTGATGTCTTGGAGTCCTTCATTTTGTGAAATTCAGTTTATCAATATTTAACTTTTATGGTTAGCATATTTGTATAGTGTGTGTGTGTGTGTGTGTGTTTGAATAAATACATTTATTCAAATCAGGCTTATTATCCTCTCTTTTTTCTAGAGGGTATATTGCTATGTCTTTATGTTGAAATCTGATCAATCTATTTATCTATCTATCTATCTATTTATAAATATTGTTTATCTATTATCTTTCATTTATCTATCTGATATTTATTTAACTACCATCTATCTATATACTTATCTATCTATTGTTGTACAGCATGATTTCTGGATTAGGTTTCATTTTTTTTCATTTTTCCCATATACATAACTAAATTGATCCTTATTTTAATGAAATATGTCTGTTTTAGATTCAATAAGTCAATTATATCCCATCTATTTTTCTGGCATTGAATCCATACCAAACTGTCTTATTACCATAGTTTTATTGAAATTTGGTGTATGTTTTTATTAATCACTCTTTGATTCTTTAAGATTTGCTTGTCCATTCTTGAGCTTTATGCAAATTAAATTATTTAATATAAGCTTACTAATTTCAACCAAAATATGTTCTTATTGATATAAATTTTGCACAAACATTGAATCACATCTGTAGAACAGCTTAGTGGAAGATTCACATCTTTCTAATACTAAATCTAATCTTTCATAAAATCTTCAATTGTCTGCTTTCAAGAAATACCATGATGAACTATAACCTAGTCAAAATAAGAATGAAGCAGAAACAAATTCTTACATATTGTTTTTTCTCCTCTCACATATAAAACACTCAGTAAATATTTTCTTAACATAATTTATTTTGTAATTAATGACATGCATGCCTGTATTACCCCTACACTGAGATTATAAATTATAAATAAAAATACCTAACTAGAACAAACATCCATCTAACTCAGCAGGAGATAGTCAATAAAGAGACAAATGAGGTTCCCTTCTGTCTTTCCCCATACATTGTATGCTTAAATTGTCTATTCTTCATTTAAATTTCGTTATTTTATAATTATCCTCTATAAAAGATAGCACTAAGAAGTATGCTTTGAGCATAATATGCATTTGTTGACACATAAAATTTAATTAATGTCAAAGGAATATAGTTCAGCGCATGCAGCAAGGCAGATATATTTCCTTTTCCATCTCAATGCTTAAGCACAGTACAAGAAAAATGAAATTCAGGAAATCTAACTGTATTGAAGTCATTGAATAAAGAATAAGAAAAGAAAATTGAAGCTATTTTCTAGGAAATATCAGTCCATGATGTTTGGAGGTTCAAGGAACTGGTTGAAGAGTTTTTCTAATTAAAATAGTGAAGATCTCTCATTCAACTTTTTATTGTGAGCAGCCTCTAAATAGGAGATTTAATATGCAGAGTGCAGCCATGAGCAGCCTAATAGTGTTCTGGTCAACAACATACAGTATATTATCATGGTGGTCTCATAAAATCATGTTGCCTAGTGACATCTAGCCATGTAAGCTTGTAGTAGTCCACCCTATAATATTTGCACAATGATAAAATTGCTTAACAATGATACTGCCTAATAATGCATTTCACAGAACGCATCCCAGTTTTAAGCAACTGCATGGAGACACTTATAAATGGAAGCAAGAGAGAGGAACACACTGGAGAAACAATCTATACAAACTATGGATAAAAAGGAAGTAAGAGAAAAATCATAAAAAAATGCAAACTCAAGGGGTTAGAGGATACACATGATAAATGTCTATCTTAAATAGGCAAGTAAAGAAATCAAGCATAGATACATTATATGACACATATAAGTCTGATAGTCTTTCTCTATTTTTTCTTTTTTTGCTATCATTTATTCATAACTAAATTCAAACCTCACGATAATTTCCAATTAATATCATTTCTCCCCTAGCATAAAGAGAACTAACATTGCTGTTTGCCTATGGTAGAATGCTGAAGCCCAGGTAGAATGTAGAAACAAAGAAAAAAAATGGAGATTAGTTAGCTAAGATGCTCATTTCTGTAATTTTTATGTCCCAGAATGGCAATGACTCTATTCCCTACACACTTCTGGGGGAAGAAATTGTAATATTTGGTGCCAGAAAATTAATCTATATTTTCATTTATAAAGATGAAAATTTAAAAAATAACTAAGACTGAAAATAATATTCCTCTTAAGATTACTCAAGAACATGAAGTGTATTGGAGATTAAAGATAATTAAAGTGGAGTTGAGGTGAAGCTCAAGTTTTAGAGTGCTTGGTTAGCATGAGTGAGGTCTTGCGTTCTATTCCAGCACCTCATTCACAACACACACGCACACACACACACACACACACACACACACACACACAAAACATAGTTACAGAGCTAGTTGTAAAAAGAAATCAATAATTGAAAGTCTCAATAATTTTACAATGTTAACTTTCAAAAAGACTATTAGAAAATTTTAAAATTTAAATTATTTGACTTCTCTTTACACCTAGTACTTGAACAATCTTTGATTCCTAATACAGTTCTTATTTTACAGCAATTTTGAGAGGAATATTCTTCTCAATGTAGGATAAATGATCTTTTATGTACTAAGCATAGATGCCATGGGGTCTGAACATTTCAGTAGGAGTATTTTTTAAATATGGATCAAATTATTTTTAATAGATACCTAAGTATTAGAAACATTTATAGCTTGTTTCACAAACATTACAAATAACTATATTCTAAATTCAAGTTCTAATAATTTGTACATCCTTTTCTGTTAGTTATTTAAACAATGAAAATTTATTCTGTATTCCTAAGTTTCAAATTATTTTTAAAGAAAATATTGCTTTATATTATTCAGAACAATGTCTTAAATAATATGCTTGGCATTTGGTGGGTAGAGGAAAGAATTGCTCATTTAAACATATGTAACTTCAGAGTATTAAAAAGCAAGTAAATAGGAGAAAATATCGTACTTTTAAAAGCTTAGCTCAAAAAAGGATTGTTTTCTAGAATTACTAAATTTTTTCTTCAGAAGGCAGTAAAGGTATTATAGCCACAAATTATGAAGAAAAATGTTCTCTTGTGTAGCTTTCTCACGTATAAACAACTCAATGAAAAGTAACTCTGCTTTTTGGTAACAGTTTGGAAAAAAAGTTAGCAGCACAGAAGGAATACACAAGGCCTGCTCCTTTAGTGTTCACTGGCAATTTTATTCTCCAGTCCCTACTGTGGAACAAGAAAGCAAAGATGTGCTATTGAACTGAATAGACAGTTTTTATTTATTTTATTTTATTTTTTGTGGTACTGGGGATTGAACGCAGGGGCATTCTACCTCCGAGATATATCCCAGCCCTATTTTTTATTCTTTATTTTTGAAACAGGGTCTCACTAAGTTGCGGAGTGCCTCACTAGGTAGCTGAGGCTGGCCACGAACCCAGATCCTCCGGTCTCAGCCTCCCAAATACTGGAATTACAAGCATGTGCCACCACGCCCGGCAAATAGACAGTTTTCAAAAGAAGAAATACAAATAGTCAACAAATATATGAAAAATGCTCAGTATCATTAGCAATCAAGGAAATGCAAATCAAAACAACCTGAGAATCCACCTAACTCTAATTAGAATGGTAATCATCAAGAATAAAAACAATAATAAACATTGGCAAAGATGTGGGGAAATAGGAACTCTTATACACTGTTGGTGGGATTGCAAATTAGATTAGTATGATCACTACGGAGATCAATATGAAGTTCTTCAAGAGCCTAAGAGTGGAATTACCATATGATCCAGGCATACCATTCCTTGATATTTTTCCAAAAGAATTAAAGTCAGAGTACTATAGTGATGCATGTATTCTCCATGTGTATAGCAGCACAATCACAGTAACCAAACTAAGAACCAACATAGGTATCCAAAAGCATAAGAATGGATAAAAAAATGTGGCATATACACATAATGGAATTTTACACATTAACAAAAAAGAAAAAAATATGTCATTTGCAGGCAAATGAATAGAACTAGAGAATATTATATTAAGTGAGATCAACTCATCTCAGAAAGCCAAGGATTGCATTTTTTAATTTGTAGAAGCTAGAATGAAAATATGAAATAAAAATCACCTCAGTCAAATGAGAAGAGAAACCAGTAGAATTGTGAAAGGAGATTGAAGGAGGAAGTTGGGGAGGAGAAAAGCAAGGATTGAAGAAGGGAATAATTCAAGTAAAATTATATCCTTGCAATGAAGCATCATACCAATCTCACTAATATGTATAGGAAGGGAGGAGGCAGGAGAGGGGTGGGATATGAGGGGAAATACATTAAGTGATATGTGCATGTATGTTTGTATCACTTTGTGTCTCATTATGATGTAAAATTACAGTGCACCAATAAAAATATTTTTAAAAGATGTGGTTTTAGAAACAGTCTGTTTATGGTCTGAGAGAAACTAAATATCCACTGACAATTATATTAATTTTGAAGAAATCTAATACCATACTAAATTTTATCATTTTAAATATCAAATTATTCATTTTTGCTATATTGTATTTACAGATGAATAGTTAGTTAAATTTGCAACCCTATTAAATACTTTCCAGTTCTAAATAAATAAATTATCAAATATTCTAAGATATATTTGCACAGTTCCTATTCTGTTCCACTAAATTCATCATGCATTACATCAATATCCATAATCTATTGTAGCATCTGCTATTCTAGTATTTGATTAATTTTCTTTTCCGCCATCACAATTTTTACCAAAAATATTAAAAAATTTCCCCTGCATTTTAAAATTTTTATACCATTAGACATTTTTTTTTCAGTATTGGGGATTGAACTCAGGGGCATTCCACCTCCAAGCTATACTCCCAGCCGTATTTTTTATTCTTTATTTTGAAACAGGGTCTCACTAAGTTTCGGAGTGCCTCACTAGGTAGCTGAGGCTGGCCAGGAACCCGGATCCTCTGGTCTCAGTCTCCCAAATGCTGGGATTACAAGTGTGTGCCACCAAGCCCGGCTATCATTAGACATTGTTAAACAATAAATTAAATAGTAAGTTTTCCAGTCCATTTTAAATATTTTTTGTTTCATAACCCATATTTTTCTCTTATTATTCAAAAACATTGTATGAACTATTTTACCAACCCTAATACAATATTTAAATCTCAAAACTATTTATTCTCTACACATGCTTTTATCTAACATGAAAAAAATATTTCAACTCAAGTAGAGAGAGATTTTATGATGATTAATTTTATATATGTTAACTTGACTGGGCCATGGAGTACTTAGACACTTGGTCAAATGTTATTCTAGATGTACATGTGAGTTGTTTCTTGATGATATTAACATTTGAATCATTAGAGTAATGATTGAATCATTAAAGTTGATTGTCCTAACTTGAGTCATTGTCAGCCATTCATTTTAAGACCTGAATAGAACAAAAAGGCTAAGTTAAAGGACCAATCTACTGTACAGCTCTTTTGTTCCTTAGCCTGACATGTTTTGGAATGGAAATCACACCATGAGCTCTTCTTGGTTGCCTGATTATTAACTGAAGATATTGGTACTCTCAGCCTTCATTTTATCATATGATCCAACTTCTTATTTTTTATCATTTGTAAAGTTGTATGATTCTAAAAGACTAAACACTTCATTGTGTTGATAAATCCTGAGTAAATAATGTGGCTTTAATGAATAATTCAGATCTTTTTCTGATTATTTTTAAATGAAAACACATTGTTCTAACAAGAAATGAAGACCATTTATCTCTAAGATTTATGTGCATGTTTCAAAATATTTAACTGGATTTATGTCAATTTGAATTGCAAACAATTTCTATGAAAGATTCTACCACACACATCTGTAGTTTGTATATTTAACTCAAGTGACTGCAAAGCTTTCAGATGTTATGTTCATAGTGTTCTGATTAAAATAAAGTGCTCAGATATTTTTGCTCAATTCATGCCACATGTGTCTTTACTTGGATATATATGAAGTATTTTCTTTATATGCATTGCCACAAATGGTCTTAATTACTTTTTTTTTTAATTTAGGTTACTGAAGTTTACTTACTATTATAAATTCCAAATATTGCTCTGTTGCCTGTGGAATCTAGGGAGAAATTGGGAAACAGGGGGGGACCTCAGAAACTTAGCAAAATAAAAACTGTTTTCAAAATAAAAAGAGCTGGAGGTTTATCTCAGAATTCAAATGCCCCCTCAGCTCAATTCCCAGTATCAGTATCAACAAAAAAGAATTACTACCTTACCTTTTTCCTTTTTCTCAAACATTCTACTATCTTTTTTAAGTTTAATTTTTAAATATCTACATATATATTTTGAAATATAGACATATGTACATACAAATTACATATATATACACACACATATGTGTGCATGCACACTCACACACATATACACATGCACACACACAGAATCACTCAGGTTGAAATTTTTTAAAAACTCTTTTGACTTTTTTTTAATTAGTCCATTGTGATTTTACATCATAGTGAGTTTCAGAGTGATAGAAACACAAATGTGCACAGCACATGTGTTTCCCTCCAGGTTTCTCCCAGCCCTCCCCCCATACATAATATTTACATTGATATACATAAATTAAGGTATGAACAAATAATTTTTATTGTTCCCATCATCAGTTATCTCTTTTCTTATCCTCACCTCCTTCTCCAAATCTCCTTCCACTATTCTACTAGAGTCTTCTCTCACTTATTCGAAGTCCTTTTTGTTTCTCAGTTTCCCTCTACCTTCCACATATGAGTAAAAATATATGACTCATCACTTTCTGTGACTGGATTATCTCAGCATAATATTTTTGGGTTCCATTTATTTTTTTGCAAATGATATAATTGTATTATTTTTTATGGTTGAGATTCCATTGCATCTATATATCATAATTTTTAATGCACTCACCTGTTATCAAACATCTAGGCTGGCTCCATAATTTTTCTATTGCTATAAACACAGAAATTCATGTATCCCTATTGTAATCTAGCCTCAATTCCTTTTGAGAAGATGCCCAAGAGTAGTATGGCTATGTCTTATTGTGGCTATATCCCAGTCTTTTAAGGAAGCTCCATATTGGTTTCCATAAAGGCTGGACTAATTTGCAATCTCATCAAGCTTGTAAGGGTTCATATTTTCCCACAGGCTTACCAACATTTATTATATTTTTTGTATTCTTTTTTTTTTTTTTTTTTTTTTTGCGGTACTGGGGATTGAATTCAGGGGCATTCTACCTCTGAGCTACACCCCCAGCCCTATTTTTTATTCTTTATTTTGAAACCAAGTCTCACTAAGTTTTGGAGTGCCTCACTAGGTAGCTGAGGCTGGCCGTGAACCCGGATCCTCTGGTCTCAGCCTCCTGAATGCTGGGATTACAAGCGTGCGCCACCTTATATTATAAGCGTGCGCAGCTTTATTGTGTGTATTCTTGATGATTGCCATTTTAACTGGAATTATATGAAATCTCAGTGTATTTTTGATTTGCATTCCCCATTTTCTCATGTCCTTGAACATTTCTTTCACATATTTATTGACCATTCACATCCATTGCCCAATTTTGCTTTCATTCTTTTATATTTTGTGTGTGTGTGCTATTGTATACTTTAGATGCAACAATTTACTTATTTTCATTGTTTATTTCACTCCAAATTTATTAATTTATGTATCTAGCATCTATAAGTATATTCTAAATTTTTGTGTGATTTTATTGGTATATTATAGTCTCGCATCATAATGTAAATCATATCAACAATGACGTACATACACATAGTACCTGGTACTCCCTCTCCCCATTTCTCCAGTTCTCAATACAGAGTAATGAGATTGATATTGGTATACTCACATGTATACACATAGCTGATTGTAGTATTTCCATAAATGAACCTCAGTCTTCCTTCTCCCCTTCTCTTATACCTCCCTGGCTCCACTGAGGTTTCTCCTACATTATCTGGAGCCCTTATTGTATCTCAATTACTCCCTAGCTTGCACATATTAGAGAAAACATATGACCCTTCACTTTCTATGACTGGCTAATCTCACTTAACATAATGTTCTCCAGATCCTTCCATTTTCTTACAAATGATATAATTTTGTTCTTCTTTATTGCTGAGTAGAATTCCATTGTGTGTATTTTCTATAATTTTGTAATCCATTTATCTGTTGATGAACACCTAGGTTGGCTCCATAATTTGGCTATTGTAAATTGGGCTGTTATGAACATGAGTATGCATATAATATTGTAACTCTTTGGTTTCAACCTCTTTGGAAAGATATTCAGGAGTGGAATAACCAGCTCATATGGTAGCTCCATTCCTATTTTTCTCAGGAATCTCCACACAGATCTCCATAGCAGCTGAACTAGTTTTTAATTCCACCAACAGTGTAGAATAGTTCCTATTTCCCCACATCCTTGCCAACATTTATTTTTATTTGACTTCTTGATTGGAGTTAAATGAAATCTCAGTGTAGTTTTTTTTTGCATCTCTCTGATTGCTAATGATGTTGATGAACATTTTTTATGTTATTGGCCATTTGTATCTCTTCTTTTATGAAGTGTCTATTCAAATCAATTGTCCATTTTTGATTGGGTATTTATTTTTCTAGTGTAAAGTCTTTTATGATCTTTGTGTATTCTATATACTAGTTCTCTGCTCTTGGGATAGCTAGTAAAGATCTTCTCACATTCCATAGGCTTTCTCTTTAGACTCTTGATGGTTTTTTTTTGTTTGTTTTTTATTTTTTGTTTTTTGTTTTTTTTATGTGCAGAAACTTTTTAGCTTACTGTCAACTGTCATCCCACTTATTCTTGTTTTAATTTTCTGAGCTTTGAGGGTCTTCTTGAGGAAGTTTCTACTGTGCCTATATGTTGGAGTGTTAAACCTATGCCCTCCGCTAGTAGATTCACAGTCTCTGGTCAAACTTCCAGGTATTTGATCCATCTTGGGTTGATTCCTGTGCAGGGTGAGAGATTAGGATTTATTTCCAATTTTCTACAAATGGATAACTAGTTTTCCCAACACCATTTACTAAAAAGGCTGTCTTTTCTCCAGAGTATGTGTCTGGCCCCTTTATTGAAGATTAGTTGGCTATAAGTATGTGGATTTGAGGCTTTAAGAAAGAACCAAGAAGATGCTTTGAAAGAAATGAAGGAGTCAATAAATGAACTGAAAACTCCAATATTCTATTTTTTAACTACCCATCTCCAGCAATAGACTCCATCTTGTGCAGAAAGGCATAACAGTACTAAAAGGATGGTTTCCATCACAATTTTCCTTCCTTGCCCTCTCTTGACTGTGACCTATTGACATTCAAATGCACTAGTACAATCTTCTTGTGTTTGCTTATAAAATCCCTCCTGACCTGCAACAAAATAATTTCCCATTGCATTCCCTTGGAACTTATATAATATAGTTCTCTATGTTATACCATGCCTTTAGTATAAGTCTCTTTGACTTTCATCTACCTCTTCATTGCATTATAATGTGTTTGAATCTACAGATCACCCAAAAAATGAAACATTTTATGTAGCATGGTTATTCTTTAAAACGCAATGAGCATTTGAGTTGTTTTCATTATAAGATTATTATAAATATTGCAGCTATGACTAATCTGATGTGCGTTTCACTACATATGTGCATGTATTTCTTTTGGATATATATCTAGAAATTAAAGTGTTGCTTAAGAATTATATTTATGTTCAACTAGATAAGGCATTGCCAAAATATTGACTATACTAGTAATAAGGTATGAGAGGCTCATTTTACTTTTTCTTTCTTTTTTTTTTTTTGTACTAGGGATTGAACTCAGATTCTAGCTTTGAGTTATACCCTCAGCTCTATTACGTTATTTATTTTGAAACATATTTTCACTAAGTTGCAAAGGGCCTTGCTAAATTTCTAAGATTAGTCTCAAAACCCTCCATCCTCCTGTTTCTGCAGCCCAAGTACTGGAATTGCAGGTGTGGACCACCATATTTAAACATTCATGTTAACCAGCAATATTTATTGAATATGCTACATCCAGTACTATTTTTATCACAAATCAGACAGTTATGTATAGAGGGTTCTGTCTTGGCATTCTATTCTGCTTCATTTATGTGGTTTGCTCTTATTTTAATACTAGTACATAAAATGGTTTTATTAAATTCAAAATAACTAATATGACAACAATTGGTTTAAGGACACATTCAGCAATAAAAGACAAACATCCTTCTGCATAGAGAGATTTGTGCAGAGTTCTAGAGTTCCAAAAAATTGATTTGTATAAACTGACACAGAATATCCATTGATGTTATATAGAAATCCATCAAAAAATATTGCTTGAATATAAGCTGTCAATTTTAACTTCAGACCACAAATTCTAACAGAAAGATTACTGAATCAATAACTTTCTAGGTTATATATAAAAGATGTATTAGAAATAATTTGGTGCACTCCATGAAGCCATAACTAAAAGTCCTTTGTATCTCTGGTAAAAATAGAGCTGTCCTTTTTGAATGGCCTCAGCTTTAACAACTACAATTTCAGCAGTGTGTGTTCAGGCAGCCTTGTGCACATGTCTGTCTACCTCTGCGATGAGAAAATCTGTTCGAGTGGAAATCTGAGGCCCCTGGTGATTTGTCCCAAGCCTCTGTTACTGATGTGCATCTGTGCAAAAATGCACTGGTTTGTAATTTGACAAGTGCCACTAAACTAGAGGACAGTAGTATTGAGAATCATAACAGTTACAGTAGATAAGGCTTATTTTCTACTAGATTTAAAGCTGCTGCTTCAAAAAATGAAGGTGTATATTTTAGTTGATAAATGCTAAGCAATTTTAAACCCTTCCAAAGTCTGTCAGCTGTCAAATTGTAATGACACCAGAATAGATATGGAATTGAGACATGGCACTATAAGGGCTCTCATTTGAAGAATGAAAAATTAAATTAATATACGTAAGTTGGCTTTTTTCAAATAAGGATATATGTTAACATTTTAAAACTTATGTCATGAGTGATTGTTTTAATATTGTTAGAGTTCTTTTTTTTTAGCTTTCTGATTTTTAATGTACTTAGGGAATTATCATCATCCATCTTACACTACCTCAGCTTTTTTGCAAACCCACTTATCTTAATAAATGGATCTTAATATGTTTATATTGAAAAATGAGTAAAAGTGCCACCTCTGTCACAATATATGACAGAGGTGGCACTATATATATATATATATATACTTATATATATATGTAAGTACATATATATATATATATATGTAAGTACATATATATATATGTAAGTACATTTATATATAAGTATATATATATATAAATAACATGCATTATATGTTGAAAATAAATTTTAAATAGGATATATTTCTCTCTGATTATTCTAATTATCCAGTGACCCTAATTTACAATAGTCAAGTCAACTAATGTTATGTACATATACAAAATTGTCAATACTGATACATGTATGGGAAAGAGAGGGAGTAGGTGGGATCCAGAGGGAAAAACTCCAAGTGCTGTGTGCATAAATATTTCTATCACTCTGAACCACATTATGATGTATAACTATAATACACCAATAAAACTATCTTTCTGAAAGCTACGTTAAAAGCCTGATGGCAGTTACACCCAACCTCTAAACATCAGACATGAATCATGATTAATCCCAGTGTGTGAAATTAATTTTTCTCCCTCTTATACATGTATTTATAGTCAGCCTACTTACCACAAGCAGTAATGTCTGTCAGCTCAGGAATACAGAAGATTGCCAGCGACCACCAGAAGCTTACAAAAGGTAAGGAAAGGTCTTCTCCAAGAAACTTCAAAGAGAGCATAGATCTACTAACTCCTTATCTTAGGATTTCTAGTCTCAGGAACTCTCACAGAATAAATTTCTGTGGTTTTAAGACATTCATTTTTTTGACAATTTATTATGGAAGGCTTAGAAAATGAAGAAAATCTGCTAGGAACTTGTTCACAAAATTACTTATTAGAAGAAAAATATAAGGGCTAACATTGGTTTCCTATTACAATCTAGTATCTGTATTAAATAACCTTTATGCCAAACTTTTATATTCTGATGTAAATAATGGGAGAACATCCCTATCCCCAGTTTGTAGAAAATGGAATTATACTGAAGTCACATACTAGGCATAGTAGATACTATGTTCAGGGAAGCTCCATGTACCTCCAAAATCAATCCCTAATAAATATTTAGCATGCATAGAGGATTCAAGTTGTTAGTTTCTTAAATATGTTATCTCTAATTATAAAAAATAATGGTGAATTATTTTTGTTGTGGTAGTGATTTTATGTGGAATAACTGTTTCTGCCAGATGTGTAGGTCTATTTTTAACATTAGGTTTTTCATCTCACATTTCATATCCATGTTTATAACAACTTTATTGAGACATAACTTATGTGTATTAAAAACACTATAACAAATTTAAATGAAGAAGAATCATACATAGTATGATCTAAAATCACAAAGGAATAAAACAAGAAATCAGTGGCAGAAGCATAGCTAGAAAATCCTAAAATATATATTGTAGAAAACAAAACACTGCTCGATAACTACTAAATCAGACACAATGTTTCAAGATATATTTTTAAGAAATATTTCTGTTAAGGATCTTGATAGTTTCCTTTGCTGTAGAGAAGCTCTGCAGTTTAATGTAATCCCATGTATTTATCTTCCTTTGAGTTGCTTGTGCCTTTGGGGTCTTGTTGAGAAAGTTTTTACCAGTGCCTATGTGTTCAAGTGTTGGTCCTATGCCCTCTTCAAGTAGCTGCAAGGTCTCTGGCCTGCCAGGTCTTTGATCAACCTTGAGTTGACTCTTGTGCAGGATGAGAAAGTGTGGTTTATTTCTATTTTGCTGCATATTATTAACCAGTTTTGTCAACATCATTTGATAAAGAGGCTATCTTTTTTCCAGTGTATATTTTTGGCTCCTTTGTCAAAAATCAGTTGACTGTAAGCATGTGGGTCTGTTTCTGAATCTTCTATTCTGCTCCATTGGTCTATGTGTCTGTTTTTGTGCCAATACCATGATGTTTTTATTACTGTGGCTTTGTAGTAGAGTTTGAAGTCAGGTATTGTGATACTTCCTGCATGGTTCTTGTTGCTAAGAACTACTCTGGCTATTCTGGGCTTTTTGTTTAAGGACTGATTTTAAGGACTGATGAATTTAAGGACTGATTTTTCTATGTCTTGAGGAGTTACCTTGGTAATTTCATGGGTATTGCATTGAATCTGTAGATCACTTTTGGGAGGATGGCCATTTTGATGATATTTATTCAGCCTATCCAAGACATGGAAGATCTTCTTCTAAGGTCTTCATCGATTTCTTTTTTCAACATTTTATAGTTTTCCTTATAGAGTTACTTTACCTCTTTGTTTAGGTTTATCCCAAAGTATTTTATTTTTGGAGGTGCTATTATGAGTGGAATTGTTTTCTGGATTTCTTTTTCAGTGCATTTATGGTTGGCAAACAGGAAAGCTTCTGATTTTTTTAAGATTGATTTTGTGTCCAGACACTTTGCTGAATTTGTTGATCAGTTCTATAAGTATTTTGGTTGACTTTGTTGGGTCTTCTAAGTAAAGTCTCATGTCATCTGCAAAAAGGGATAGTTTTAGTTCTTCTTTCCCTATTTTTACCCCTTTGATTTCCTTTTCTTGCCTTATTACTCAGGTTAGAACAGAAGACAGGATAATGGACATCCTTGTCTTGTTCCTGTTTTTAGTGGGAAATCTTGCAGTTTTTCTCCATTTAATATGATGTTGGCTGTGGGCCTATTGTATATTGCCTCTATGATGTTGAGGTACGTACCTTCTATTGCAATTCTCTGCAGTGCTTTTAGCATGAATGGGTGTTGGATCTTGTCAAAGCTTTTTCAGCATCAATTGAGATGATAATGTGAATTTTGTCTTTGATTCTGTTCATGTGGTGAATTACATGGATTGTTTTTCATATGTTGAACCAGGCTTGCATCTCTGAGATGTACCCAACTTGGTCATGGTGTTTAATTTTCTTGATGTGGTTTTGAATGCGAATTGCTAGTATTTTGATCAGCAGTTTTGCATCTAAGTTCATCAATAATATAGACCTATAGTTTTCTTTTCTTGAGCTGTCTTTATTTGGTTTTGGTATTAATGTGATGTTGGCTTCATAGAATGTGTTTGGGATGGTCCTGTTTCTTTCAATTTCATGAGATAGTTTGAGAAGTATTGGGAATAGCTCTTCTATAAATGTTTTATAAAATTCACTTGGAAAACCATCTGGTCCTGGGCTTTTGTTTAATTGTAAACTCTTTATTGCTGTTTCTATTTCTTTGATTGTTATCGGTAAATTTAAGTTTTCTATATCTTCTTGACTCCAGAGAGCCCACAGAGTGGTAGAAAATTTTTGCCAGCTACTCTTCTGATAGAGGACTAATATCTAGGATATATAGAGATCTCCAGAAAACAACAGCTAAGAAAACAAATAACCCAATCAAAAAATGGGCAAAGGATCTACATAGACACCTCACAAAAGAAGAAATACAAATAGCCAATAAATGTATAAGGAGACATTCAACATCAGTAGCAGTCAGAGAGATGCAAATCAAAACTACCTTGAGATTCCCCAATCAGAATGGCAATCATTAATAACACAAACAACAACAAATGCTGGCAAGGGTGTGGAGAAGTGGGAACCCTAATATATTGCTGGTGGGATTGCAAATTAGTGTAACCACTTTGGAAAACAATATGGAGGATCCTCAGATGAATGTGAATGAATTTACCATGTGATCCAGCAATACCACTTCTGGGTATCTACCCAAAAGAATGAAAATCAAACTATGAGACCAATGCATGTGTATCTATGTTTATAGCTACACAATTTACAATTGCCAAACTATGGAACCAGCCAAGATGTCCATTAACAGATGAATAGATTATGAAACTATGGGATATGTACACAATGGAATTTTACTCAGCCGTAAAGAAGAACAAAATTATGTTATTTGCAGGGAAATGAATGGAAATGGAAAACATTATGCTAAGTGAGATTAGTCAGTCACAAGAAGTAAAATATCATATCCTCTCCTGAATATATGGAAGCAAGTGAGAAAATGGGACATAAGAGTGACTCCAGATGAAGAAACCTTAGTTGAACAAAAAATTTGACTTAATGGAAGATGATGGAGGTAGGGGCAACACCCTAATATATATGATGTACTTTCACTAACATATCAAAGTCAATCTCTAAACTGAACTTGAGAAGGAGGGAGGAGGAGGGAGTGGGGTGGAAATTGGGGAAGGGATAAATGAGAAATGGGTACATGTATGCCTTTATCAGCTTGTACCTAACAAAAATGTATGATTACAATGCACCAATTTAAAAAAGGAAATATTTCAATATAAATGAAAATATAATTTATTTAAATTGTTGGGGTATTCCAAAAACAATAAACAATAATAAGAGGGAAATTTAAGGCAATAAATAACTATAATACAAGAAAAAAAAACTTGTAAAATAATTTCTTAAGCTTTGACCTGGGAATCTAGAGCATGGACAAAAGCAATATTAAGCATAAAGTAAATAAAAACAGGTAAATGTAATAAAAATTAAAACAACAGAAAACTGGTTCTTTGAAAATACCAATAAAATCTTTATCAAGGTTAATCAAGAAGAATTACTAGAGATTTGTTAAGATCAGAAATGTGAGTGGCACAATTGCTACCAATATCATGAAATTTAAAAAAATAATGTGTTCTATGGATAGCTGCATATCTATAATTTGTTAAAGATAATGAACTAGTTCCATGAAATCCACAGTATCTGCAATCAGTAATCTTATGTGTCAAATTTTCTGGCCATGCAGTCTCCATGTTAAACATTATTTCTGGATGTGTCTTCAAGAGTTTTGTAGACAAATAGTATTTGAATTGGCAGACTCAGTAAAATAAATTGTCTTTTCCAGTGTTAATGGGCATCACTCTATCCACTAAGGGCCTGAATAAAAAAAAAAAAAAAAAAAAAAAAAGAGTGGCAGAAGAAGAAGGAAATCACTCCCATTGATTCCTACTAAACCAACTAGCTACTATAGGTTCTAAAATAGGAACTGGTGCTAGAATGTTCTTTTGCCATTTTTTTTTTGTGTGTGTGGTACTGGGGATTGAAATCAAGGACATTCTACATCTGAGCTACATCCCTAGCCCTATTATTTATTCTTTATTTTGAAAGAGGGTCTCACTGTGTTGTGGAAGGCCTCATTAAGTAGCTGTGACTGGCTGCGAACTGGGATCCTCCTGTCTCAGCCTCCCAAGTACTAGAATTACAAATGTGTTCCACCATGACTGGCTTTTTGCCTATTTTGCTGTGAGTAAATAATGCTGTAATCTCTAACTCAGAGTCCTCATGTTTCTGCTACTATATATGCATGTATGTGTAATTGTATCATTTATTTCTCTATATGCATATACATGTATACAAGGATAAAATTTAAGACCTTTTATACCTTCTTATATAATTTCAGGAAATGAGAAAATATTCTGGATTTAACATGTGGAAATATTTCTGTGCATAGAAATTATTAATAAGAAAATAGAAATGATTTATAATTCAAACTAAAAGTAGCAACAATTTTTCTCTGTATGTTTGACTCTTTTTGTAAACACACATATATACAACACATGTATATAACAATATTCTACATTACTATAATATTTGGCTCCTTTTCTTAGTTTTCAAATTTAATCATTTAATAATTATGTATTTTTTTATACTGGGATAGCATTTAATAATTTTCTTTTTCTAAATGAATCATTTTAGTTTTTTCTTAGATTAATTTTAAATAATAGTCTTAAATATCTAGATATCTATGTTAATTATATAATTTATATTTTATACTACATTAAATTAATATGAAACTAGTAATTGCTTAGAGCTTATAATTTTTAAGTAAGAACCCAAACTGGATAAGTACTCAGCTCCACAAAAAGAATAAATAAAAGAATTTCATTTATATATCAAAAGATGGAAGGAAAATGGGAGTAACTTGAAGTAAGAAGAGGAAATAGGGATGACCTGCCACTTTTAGTGGAAGAATTCTCATGGATCTTCTTTTGTAGGGTTTAACAGTATAAGATGATCCCTCAGTAAATTCTCTGTGTGTCTCTATTCACAATTTACTTTTCCAGATGAGATAATAAGAGTGTAAATAGTTCATTCTAGCCTACATATGTATATTTTTGGCTTAAAACCCTGTAACTGCATTTCTTCAAGATTCACAAAGTGAAGGAAAAGAAACCTTTTGATGGAGATGACTTAAAAAAAAGAAAAGAAAAATAAAATGAATGGAAGATTCACAGTTTTTCACACAAATATTTTCACACAATGAGGAAATCTTTCAATTTTACACATGCCTTTTCCTCATCAGTCACATAAAAAAGTATATTCATTCCTTCATAGTGAGAGAAACACTATACTACTTTGATATTGACTCTCAAGAAAGAGTATCCTTCAGCCATTGCTGCCCCAGTGCTGTGCGACTAAAGCAGTGGCACTGTCTATTGCTCTAGTTCCCATAACTAAGAAACACTTGTAGTGTCACAGTGAAGAAGAAAAAAAAAAATTTTATATAGGAAACATTTATGCATCTTCAGTGTCTGCCTGTACTAGGTAGCAGTAGTTGTCTTCTACCATTTACATTCATTTATTTGTGTTTTTTTTTAATTTCAATAGTGCATTATAATTCTACATCATAATAAGATTCAAAATGATGCAAACATACATGCACACGCCACTTGGTGTAATACCTTCTACATCCCCCACATCATGTATGTTAGTGAATTTGGTAGTGAAGTGATAACTTCATATATTGCTATAACATTATTTGACCTGTTCCTTTCAATCCTCCTTTTTTTAACCCCCTCTCTTCCTTCTCCCTATCCAGTTCCACTCTTCTACTAGTCTTTCTCCTCATTTTTCTGAAGTACCTTTTGTTTTCTATTTTCTATCTTCCACATATGAAAGAAAATAGACAATTAGACAATTGAACTTTCTGAGTCTGGCTAATCTCACTTAGTGTAATATTCTCTATTTTCATCCATTTTTCTGCAAATTACATATTTTAGTGTGTGTGTGTGTGTGTGTGTGTGTGTGTGTGTGTGTGTGTATGGTACTGGGAATTGAACCCAGGGACACTCTATCTCTGGGTCAAACCCCCAGATCTTTTTTGTTTGTTTGTTTTGAAACAGGGTCTTACTAGGTTGCTGAGTGTCTTTCTACATTGCTAAGGCTGTCCTCAAATCCATAATACTCCTACCTCTGTCTCCTAAGTCCTGGGATCACAGGTGTATGCCACAACACCAAGATAATAACATAATTTTGTTGCCCTTTATGGCTGATTAAAATTACATTATTTGTATGTTCCACATTTTTGTTGTATTTTCATCTGTTGACAGACATTTATACTGATTCTGTAATTGGGCTATTGTAAATTGTGCTGCTATAAACATGAGTATGCATGTACACCTATAGTATTTTGACTTTAAATTTTTTGGAAAAATACCAAAAGATGTTGTAGCTGACTCTTATCATAGTTCCATTTCTAGTCTTTGGGAATATTCCATACTGATCTACCTAGTGGTTGTACTAATTTGCAGTCCCATTAATGATGTCTAAGAGTTCCTATATCTCCACATCATCACCAGTATTTTTCATTGTTTGTACTCTTGATGATTGTCATTCTAACTGGAGTTAGATGGAAGCTTAGCGTCCTGTTGATTTGCATTTCCCTGATTGTCAGTGATGCTGTACATTCTTTTCATATATTCATTAGCCATTTGTTTTTATTATTTTGAGAAGTGTTTATTCAGTCCAACTGCACATTTTTGATTGAGTTATATTAATATTTTAGTATTAAAATTTTTAAGTTGTATGTAGGCATGGAAATACTGTGAAACACTCCAAGTGCATGAATTTAGAGTTTTAACAATGTTTAATTTCGATATCCATTGGATAACAGGCCTCTTTCTTTCCACAGTGAAAATCAGTCACCATTTACATTTTATCCTGTTTCCAATGATATAGTGAAGAGCATCTTATTGTAATATGACAGTCTCATATTTAAATTTAGAGAAAATATATACCTCTGATGAATCATTTGTTACTACATTCTCTACACTAAGAGTCCAGAATTATAGAAGCAGATGTCAAAATCTGTTCAGAATAAGCTAGCAATACAATGATGAGAAGCTTATCTCTTATTGAACAAAACATCCATAAAGTTAACTTTGATCTTCCTTAGTCATTTCATAAAATTCAGTCTCTTCACAATGAGAATATTATTTTTCAGCAATTAAAGTACCAACTTTAAATAAACATCAACAGATCTATGTTATCTTATGTTAATTATAATGAGCTGCATTATGATAATGTATTCTATTTGAAATCTGCCTTCATGTTTTTAGATTATTTGACATTTTAAATACCATTCCTTTAATTACAAAATTAATTAGAGCACAATATTCCTCTAATTAATGATGAAAATTAACTTACCAGGCAATATAGATTGTTTTCAAATGTGAAAATTGTCAGTGTTTACTGAAAGCTTCGATAATTTTCATTTAAAATATAAATGATTCATTAGTATAATTTTTCCCAGAAATTATGCTTGGATTCTTTTTTGCTTTCTCTGAATATAACAAATGTATTTTGAAAGGAAGAATTGAAAAGCTGATTAAGGTGCATTATAAATGTAAGAAAAGCCTTTTATCAGCAATAGTCATCCTCTAAGGTTATAATGATAAAACTTTAAATTGTTTCATCTCTTTACTTGTAAATTTTTGAGAAAGTAAATTCCCTTACTAGCATTTTTTTCCCTCTAAGCAGCCAGTAGCGAAAGTCACAGAAGATTTATGGGTCCACTGTTACAGATGTCAGCTAACTCCTTGGGGTATTGGGAGAAGAGACACTGAATAAATGACTCTCGTCTTCAGAATTTTACAAAGTGAAAATCACGTAAAGTATTCAGGATCATATAACATATTAATTTTCAGGAGTATCTCTCCATATGTAGTCTACTCCTACATCTTTAATATAAAAATATCATTTTAAATAATATACCAATTTTAATTTAATATTGACTTATAATGTATGTACTTCTTTTAGTAAATAAAGTTTCATTTTAATAATTCAGCTAATGTTTAATAAAAGAATATTTAAAACTAGAGCTTTCTGTAACAGAAAAGTAGGTTGACATTTCTTATAGTAGACTAACTAAAGCTTCAGTTGGTTGTTTATGTCGCTTGAAGAAACAAAGTGACCCTCTTATTCAAGGCACTCTGATTACCATTTCATTCTTACAATATAATTTTCATATTGCTTTAAACTTGTCTATGAAATTAGTTCATTTTTTAATCTCTGTATTTGGAAAATACTAACAATTCCATCATATATGAGAAAACTTCCTATTGGCAACTTTGATGTATTGAGTTTCTGTTATAAAAAATATTTATCTTTAGATTTTATTTTAACTGACACACAAAATCAAAACATATATATAAATAGAGATCATGTAGCACTTAATATATGCATACAATGTATAATATATAAATCAGGTTTAACATGTTTATCTCTTCAAATATTTATCATTTTCTTGTGGTGAAAATTTGCAAAATTTTTAATTTGATGAAATCCCATTTGTCTATTTTTGCTTTGTTTCCTGTGCTTTTGGGGTTTTAAACAACAATAACCAAAATAGCTAACTGACTAACTAAATAAATAAATAAACAGTAAAAGATCTTGGCCAATCATAATATACTAAAGCATTTCTCCTATATTTTTCTACTAGTTTCATAACAGCTCTAATATTTAAGGCTTTAATCTGTTTTGTGTTGAATTTTGTAAGTTGTAAGAGATTAGGTCTAGTTTCATTTTGAAAAAATCAATCCCATTGACATATATATGTTTGTGTGTGTGTGTGTGTGTGTGTGTGTGTGTGTGTGTGTGTGAATACCAACATCAATCTCTATGTTCTGTATGGGGGAGCAGGAGAGTGGAAAGGGTGCCAGAGAAAAGTTCACTAAGTGTTGTGTGCATGTGTGTCACTATCACTAGGAACTACATTATGATATGAGACTATGGAAGCCTGTGATCTATACAAACTATGCTATCTATATAAACTATGGTAGGGAGAAAAGAGAAAGGGAATGATAAAGCTTGAGATTCAAAGTCAAATTATAGGTAAATCTGATAAATGATATAGTTTTGTGATTTGCATTATACAAATAGTTGCAAGTTTTCTATAAGTCAAAAGTTATTTCCAAATCAAACGTTATGAGTAATTCTTACCTGCACCAACTACAAAACTCAAAATGAGTTGGCATATAAAAATATGGGTAGTATACTCTTTTCACATATATGACAAATTTTCCATGGACTTTTGGTAAGGGTTTAAATTAGTAAAAACTCTTTTGGGAGTATATTAGCATCATTTATAAAAAAAAAATAATTGTACCTCTAGAAATGTATCCTATGTCCAAAATAGTAAAAAATTTAAGATATTTATATAAAAAATTATCTCTACTGCTATCTCTGTGATAACCTAGATGCAGAGCAATCATAGTTTTACTATGCCTTTAACAAGTGAAAGTATCTTCAAAAAGCTACCTGTGAAAACACATAAACATACACAAATTTAGATATTTTGTACTATTTTTATGGTAGTTCAATATTAAAAAACACTTACATTTTATCAATTAATAACATATAAACCATATTAAATTGTAAAATACAATTATATGCAGTAACTTCTAAAATAGAAATAAATTGTGGAAATATATTCATTGAGCTTAATTTAGTGAAAACATCAAATTACAAAGCTTTATGTGTATGTTTTTGTATGCCATATTTTAAAAATATATGCAGCAATAAAACAACCATGAAAAATCTGTATAGTTATCTTTATCTTTATGTATTTGCATATATATGCATATAACCAAATATTCTATGTGTACTTTTTATAATTTTATAATACAAATAAATAAAATGCTTAATTAATTGTAAATTACTGTCCCATTGGAACCCCAAACACTTTATCACTCACAATTTATCGTTTGTTAAAGAAATCAAACCCTTCTCATTGGTCACACATAAAAGAAAAAGCCAGATAAAAAATTATACTTAGATCTTCTAAACCAAAGATCTTATTTTAATTTTATTATTCTCAAAAAGACCATGTCAAAAAAGATGAATTTTTTTCTTTTTTTAACATTTTTATTATTAACACATTAATTACACAAATAGGATTCCCTGTGACATTTCCTCACGTGCACATATTGTGTGTTGATCTTATCTATTCACTCTTCTTCTATACTTGTTTTCCCACCCCTTGGCACCCTCCCATGTCCCTGGTAATATCTTTTCTAATTTCAGATCAGTTGTATATATTTGTTTCCACACATGAGAGAGAACATGTGATACTCATCAATTCTCTATCTGACTTATTTTGAATAACATGATGTCCACTAGTTCTATCCATTTTCCTGCAAATGAAAGTATTTCCTTGAGCCAGGCATGGTGGCCCATGCTTGTAATCCCAGTATTTGGCAGGCTGAGACAGGAGGATCCGGGTTCGTGGCCAGCCTCAGCTACCTAGTGAGGAACTCCCCAACTTAGTGAGACCCTGTTTCAAATAAAAAATAAAATATAGGGCTGGAGATGTAGATCGGAGGTAGAATGCCCCTGGGTTCATTAAAAAAAAAAAAAGTATTTTCTTTTCCTTCTCCTTTATAGCTGAATAATACTCTACAGTATATGTATAACATATTATAGGCATCTAAGTTGATTCCAGATGTGAGCTATTGATAAGTGCTGCAATAAACTTGGGCAGACAAATGTCTTCTATATATAATGATATCTTTTCACTTGATGTACGCACAGAAATAGAATAGCTGCAATATATGATAGTTCTATTCAGTTATTTGAGGAAGCTCTATATTGTTTCCATAGTTTCTGTAGTAATTTACATTCTCAACAATAGGAAATAATAGCTATTCTAAAGGAGGTAAGGTTGTATGTCATCCTACATGTGATTTGTATTTCCATGATGTCTAATAATAGTGAACTTATTATTAACACACACTGATTATAAAACCAGGATTTAATGGTAACATTTTCACACAAGCACATATTATGTATTGCGCTTGTAAATCCACTTGTATATACAAATGGATATATACAATTATTGATCTTGTATATCCATACATTATATACATATAAATATGCCAATTAAATTTCTTCTTTTGAGAATATTCTATTGAGCATATGCTCATTTTTTGAATTTGTTTACTTATTTTTTGTTTTTAAGGTTTTTGAGTTCCTAATATATTGTCTGTTAATTCTCTGACTAGTTGGCAAATATTTTCTCCCATTCTTTATGTAATCTCTTCATTCTTTAACTATGTCTTTTGCTATGCAAAATCTTTTTAGTTTGATGTAATCTCACTTATAAATTTTTGCTTTTGCTTCGTGCGTTTTGGAATCCTATCCAGAAAATCATCTCCTGTACCAATATCTTGAAGTGTTTCCAATATATTTTCCCCAAGTAGTTTCAAAGTTTCAGGTCTTACTTTTATGTCTTTGATCTATTTCCAGGTGACTTTTTGGAAAGTGTAAGATAGGGGTCAAGTTTTAGTATTCTGTATGTAGCTATCCAGTTTCTCAACACCAATAATTGATAACTTTCACCTGCAATTAGAAAGGCACTAAAACAAGAAGAAGAAATTAGAACTATTTTTATACTTTGAATTTTTGCTATACTTCGTATAGTGTTCTGACCACAATAACTATATATTCCATTCCTCACTGCATGAGAAGACAGCCTCTTCAGATGGAGTGTGGGAGCCACAGATTTTCAATTCTCACAGATCCTAGAAAATTAACAACAAAAGTATAAAAAAGTTTAGATCATAATGTTATCTCAAGCATTTTCCAATACCTAGAAACTTCTAATGCCATCAGTGTGCTCTTCTCGTGATTATTCAACTAAAACTATCTACTATTAGTATTTTGTTATGAAAATCAGGTAGAGAATAAGGCAATCAGGGAGAATTTTCTCAGATAAATCTTGTGAAACACAGAATGACTTATATTAACTAAAATGCATTTCTTTTATAAAATGTGTATTATGGAATTAGCATGTATTTTAAATGAAACACAGAAAATAAAAACAAGTTTAAACATATGCCTCATTCAACATTATCACTGCTGTAATCCCAAACACTTGACTACACAGCTTAGAGGAAGGGAGATTTATTTGCTCACAGATTTTTTGGAGATGTCAGGCCATGTCTGTGGGCTCAGTGCATGGTAGTGGGAAGCTCCAGGCTCTAGGCTCTAGGCTCTAACATTTTGGACACAGGAATCAGAGAGAGAGAGAGAGAGAGAGAGAGAGAGAGAGAGAGAGAGAGAGAGAGAGAGAATGGGAAAACATATATTGAACCCAGGAAGATTCTACCTCTGAGCTACATCCCCTGCCCTTTTATTTTGAAAGAGTCTCACTAAGTTGCAGAGGGCCTCCCTAAATTGCTGAAGCTGGCTTTGAACCTGTGATTCTCCTGTCTCAGCCTCCCAAGTGCTGGGATTACAGGCCTATGGCACCATACACAGCTGGTTAAGAGCTTTAAATTATCAAGCAATAAGCCCTTAGTTTCATTTGTAGCTGGTGTCTTCTGGATGTGAATATCCTGTTTCCTGCATAAGAATTGATATGGGTGAATTGAAACCTCTTGAAGGAAGATTGTGTCTTTTTTTATTGATAAAATAAAACTAATCACATAACTAGACCTGAAGTTATGCATTCAAAATTGAGGATATACAGAAATAACCACTCATGTAGAATTACTTTGATATTCTCAACATTTAAAATAAAACTAACACAAATAATTTAAACATCTTTTCTCTCATTGAAATATAAAATGTATGTAGGCTAGTAATTATGGTTACAATGGCAAATGAAAGTATATTACTCATTCTCCTACTGTTCCTAAAGGAATCATCGCTCAAAACTCCAGGATGATTTCTCCTGGGTATCTTTAAACTGTACCATTTCTTCCAGTCTTTACTTCTGTTTTATTTCCCTCTTGGAAATGCTACTTCTCCTCAAATTTGCAGCCTTCCTAATTTCTATCCACTGCTCTCTGCTTGCTCACAGTCTACAGGGAATCTTTTTGCTATCTACTTTTCTTCTCCAACTGAAACAGAACATTTTGAATTACTGACCTCTTCCATCCTAAATAAAGTTCACTCACTTGAAATGCTAACAGTGATAAACTTCAAATTATTGTCACATCAACTGTTAAGACTGAATAATCACTGGAGTTGTTTAAGTCTTTTGAAAACATCATATCAGAATTTCACTCCTGTAGGATCGCCAGCAGCTGGAAATCCAAAGTCCATTTAAAATATGACAAATTGAGGTGGAAGAGTATCACAAAAGAGAAATTGTGAAACTCTCCAATGTTCTGCAATTTTTGTGACATTGACAAAGCTTAGTCACGGGAAAAAACTGTTACTGATGACTGATTTGTTTCTGATTTGTTTGCTCTTTGTCACTTGTCACTGAAGTGGAGTGAAACCACTTCATTTTCACTGAAGAGCAAGCAGCATGTTTCCAGAACTGTTTTACTGGGATCACCACATGGCCTTCAGCACTACTTTATGGCATTGGAAATGGTTATCCATAAATACTAAAGAAATTTTTAAAAATGAACAACTAAATTATCCCCGATATACCTGAAAGATATGGTATAGACAACACACTTACTTAGCCTTTATTAGATGAAGGAAACTTAAAAAAAGATAGGAGAAATGAATGAAATTAAATAGCTGCTCATCCTCACTACACTTTTGCTACATTCTTCATCAGCTTCATGGTGGAGCAATTTGTTACTTTAGGTGCATTTACATGTAAATATCTGTAGCACTGTGGGTATCCTGTATTGGTTAGTGAATTGAGGTTCCTGTACTCCCCTTCTGTGGTTTAGAGCAGGTGTTATAAATGAGTGAGGAGTTTAGGGGTAGGAAACTGGAGAATTACTGTAGTAAATGTCAAACGTCTTGTTTTTTAACCAATCTCAATTGGAAACATACATTTTATTGTCTTTACTGTGTGTGTGTGTGTGTGTGTGTGTGTGTGTGTGTGTGTGTGTGTGTGTGTGACAGAGAATTGAACTCTGGGGCAATCTATCTCTGAGCTACACCCTCAGCCTTATTTTTTATTCTTTATTTTGAAACAAGGTCTCACTAAGATGTGGAGTACCTCACTAAGTAGCTGAGGCTGGCCATGGACCTGTAATCCTCCTGTCTCAGCCTCCCAAGTACTGGGATTACAAGCATGTGCCACCATGACCAGCTACCTTTACATTTTAAAAGTTTGTTGTGAAGGTCACAAAATTTAATTAGCCATATCTATGGGTTCATTATTGTTACTAGTGGTAAGATTTTGCAATGCTATTTCTTTGTTTTATTTTTCGCTATTTGTAATGATACTTCCCTTCCCCATTCTCAGTCCCTATACTCTGTTAACATGCCTGCTCATTCTGGTCTATTTAATCTGTTTTATTATTCACCTTCACAATAGTTACATTGACACAGGTATTTGCTTGAGTACCTTAAAACTGTGTACTTAAGATTCCTAAGTGTGCTTGACCTGTGCATAAGATCTTTTGATATGTTCCTGTTCAAAATATTATCAGACTCATTGATGTTTCATATTTGATATATTATTGTTCACACATCTGCCATCCTTCTACTAATCTAGTGGTATATAACTACATCAGGTTGCTGTGATGACATCACTCCAATTTTTATAATAATCTCTATATCCATTAGGATAACATTAGTGGATTTTTAAATTTTTTTATATAATTTCAAACTTATGAAAAATTTTCAGAAACTTCTACTGACCTTTTATACAAATTTACCAATATTTAACATTTGTTATGTTTAATTCCCAGTCTCTATGTTATCTTAAGAACTATTTGATGATAAAATACAAATATTAATTCTCTTAACTCCAAGTAAGTATATATATTCCAAGAATAAGGATCTTGGACATAGTACAATTATAAAAATGATACAAAATGATAAAATTTAATGACAATAGTACTATCCAAAATCATACAGTTTTCCAAATAATGTAGTTTATGCATATATTTCTTGCACCAGAACCTAATCCGGGACTCCACGTTGCATTTGGTTATCATATCTCCTTAAGAGTTTTTTTTGGTTTTGTTTTGTTTGTTTGTTTGTTTGTTTAGCTTAGATCTGTTCCCTAGAAGTTTTTCCTTTTTGTTTCAACATTGTTTTTGTTTCTGTTTTTAGAAGTGTGAATTTTGGTATGAGTGATGCTAATATTAATGAACTAAACTAGTGTTTTCTAAATTTCTCTGTAAAGTTATTATTTTTAGTAAGACATTTCATGTTAAGAGCTATAAGAATATTTAAATATTCTGTTTCTTATCAAAGTTTCCATGAATATTTAAGCATTCATTGATGATTTCTCAACTTCAGCATGCCTGTTATACTTATTTCCATTCTACTATAAGAAGAGCTATTATTTTAGTGTCATTTATATATTTACTCAATCTATATGATTTCATGAATTCTTATTTTATTCAGTGAAGTATTATTTGGTTTTTCATTTCACTGCTTGAGTTTCTCCACATTTGTGTAGTGAAAGCCCTTGTAAGCTAACTCCTATGTCCTTTCCACATGTATTTATAATTTAAACACTTCCTTAATGCCAGGACAAAAACAATTACCAGGCTCACCTTCTACTTTACCATATACATTCCTGAAATTAACTATTTCTCTTGGTTTATTTTATTTTATTTTATTTTATTTAAATTTTTTATTAAGAAAAGTATTTATTGAATTTGGTTCTAGTATAATTTTAAAAACTCCAGTTTCTAGAGGGATCATAAGAGAAATATCTATTAAAATTGCAAATTAAAAAAGCATCTAAAAACACATGGTGTCAGTAGGAGCTTTTCCATCTTGAAAAAGTTGCTGTAGTTTAGGCATCTCACGTCTCCATCTTCAAGTGTCTGTAGTTGATCTATCATTATACAACCTACTTCAATTTCCCATTGAAGAGAAAATGAAGCACATGATGGGCAGTGATCTAGTATCAGGCACTTCCTTGACTTAATTCATCTGGCTGGATAGAGAAGGATTCTATTTAAGCATTGGAGTCTGAAGACATGATTACAAGTCTTTCACCCAGTCTATGCACTCATCTTCGAAAAATGGAGAGGCCATAGGTTTAACCTGCCTTGGATGGATGAATGAAAGTGAAGGCTTTGGCGAGTTTTTGTCTTGTTCAACAACGCATGAGAAAGGCAAATGTCCTTGTGCCGGTGACGTTCTTGAGATAAATGTTAGTATAGACTTAAAAATAATCTTCCCTTTTAAAATCCGAGATTGGATGTTACAGTCACTAGTAGGGTACGTAAACACATATACATCCTGCCTCACGCTGGTGACAGGACATCCGTATCCCAGAAACACCTCATCGTAGAGCAAATACCAACCATCAATTGTATTTGCATTAAATTCCACTTGCAGCCAAGAGACGCTGCAGGATACCGTAATGGCTATCTGTGCGTTGTACCCCAACAGAGTCATGTTCACAAGGAGACCCACTAAAACTGGCTTCCAGAGAGACTTCATGACGCCAGACCTACGACCACAACCTCAGGAAGCAGAAAACGAAACCTCTTGGTTTATTTTAGTAGAGAGCTATATTTAGAAACCAATACCTGTATGCTTATTGTCTAAAAGCATTGCTTTTAGACATTTTAATAAACATAGCTCAGAAGAAATATAGATGTACACACATACACACACACACACACACGAACACCATGTATACATATCATTAGTCTGTAGTGATAACTCTTGTTTCATTGCAACAATGGAAATTTCATTCCAGCCTTTCTAGTTTCTGTATTTTTAACTCTTTATATCACAATGAGACATTTATAATATTGTATATATTTACTCATTTGTAAATATAGAGTCATTTTTAAAATGCTTACCCTTTCATCATGAAAAGCAAAACTGTACATTAAAATGATATGCTTTTTCCATTGCTTTAAATAAAAAATTATATATAGAAGAATGAACAAATATAAATAGTACAATTTATTTAATTTTGAATAATGCATATGCCTTACTGGTTCACACATTAATCATTATATAGAAAATTTCTTCATGACTCTTATTAGTCACTATTCCAACAAGCACCACTGTTCTATTTTTTAACCACAGTTTAGATACAAGACTTTATATAAATGAAATCATACAGCATGTGTAGATTTAATTGCATGTTATTAAATTCGGCCTTAAATTGTTCTTGGTATTCCTCATCTCGGTAATTTGTTAGATTTAGTTCTGTGGCGGTAATGAAAAATGATCAGAACCTGGATTTATCAGTAGCCAGAAGGCGAAATACTGTCTATATATCCACTCTGAAGAGAGAATTTAAATTGGTCACTAAAATTTTTGTCAAGAGTGACTGACAAAACAGAGCTTATCTTTTCTGAAATGAAGATAATAGATCAGTAGGCTAGGCCTCAGTTTGGGGCATGTGAATTTGAGGATATATATTAGAAAAACTAGTTAAATTATAGGGGCTTTTTTGCTGTGTTCTTAGAAATTGAGAAAAATGAGAGTAGACTGATGAAGATCCTTCACTTTACAGCATTAAAGTTTTCACTGATATTTTCTTATTTTGTTATTTGCTCTTATTTCTTATGATGAACATTTACCTCACTGTTTTTAGAATTTTATCTCTGTTGATATAAACATTTATATGAAGCTCTGCATTAACTTCATCATGCGTGTTTTTGAATCTTTGTTATTGGTCCTTATATTAGAACCATGTGTTATTACTTAAAATATTTTTTAAGGTGGGCATGGTGGTGCATGCTTGTAATATTAGTACTTGAGTTTAATTTAGTACCTGGGAGGCTGACACACAAGGATGGCAGGTTGCTGGCCAGCCTCAGTTACTTAGTGAGGCCCTCTGCAACTTAGTGGCACCCTGTTTCTGAATAAAATGTAAAATAGGTCTGGGGTGTAGCTCAGAAGGAGGCTACTTCAGAACTCATGTGTCATTTAAGCAAGAGAGAAACAAACTAGATACATTTTCATATGTTCAAGATACCATATTCAATATCATTAATGTACAGGATCTTTGGTAAGTGTAGCTGTTTGGTTGGATTATCTGTAAAGAGCTGAAATTTATTTCTTACAATTCCAAAGACAGGTAAGTCCAAGGCTAAGGGAACAATATTTATTGAGGGCCTCTTGCTTCTGCATTACAGGACAAAATGTACCACAAAGCAGAGGATAGAGCAAGAGAAGGGTGAACTCACTTCTGCAACAAATCCACTCCCACAATGTCATTAATTCATTTATTACCTAATTACCAGGTAAAGATACTACCTCTCAACTCTGTGGCACTAGAAATTAAATTTCCAACAATTACAGATTAAGGGACATATTCAAACATGTTTGTCAATCTTCAGCCCATGTATCTGAAAACATTTTTTATTTCTTCAGTGTGTATTATCCATGCTCTCAGGTTAGATTTTGTAGTCATTCTTATCTGTTGGAATTTGAGTCTATGTATGAGTCTGAAATTAGGGAAAAATAAAGGATGTTGGAAATAAAACATGGCATCTATCTAAAAGACTAATATGTTAGGTGAGATTATTATGGGAATGTCAGGAAAGATTTAGATTTCATCTCAACATTTAATCATGAGTCAGGAGGACTGACTGCTTCTATTGACTGGTTAAGCTCAGAGGGAAATTTAAGGTCTTAATATTCACCAGGACCCACTCACTTGTGTATGTTGTAATTTAAGGTCTCAGTCTCTCCTGATCAAAATAATAAATATAATTTTTAAAAAACTGAGGCTATGAATTAAACTTGTACACATTTAAATTTAGTCCACCGTAGGACCAACTTTGAGTATCAAAAAGTGCAACCCTATAACTTCAGGAAGTTAGGGATTTTTCAGGAAAAATTACAAAAGTTTTCCAGTTTTCTACCCATAAATTCCAAACTGGAAATGTCAAACTCCACTTTGTTATTTCTTCCTAAAAATACTACATGAGTTTAATTTATACAAACCCTAACCTCATGCTTCTTATATCTCTGAATTATTTGTTTTCCCTACTGTTCTAATTCAAAATCTGGCAGATTTTCCACTACCTTTCTTCATTCTAGGAATTTTTATCTGTTCATTTAAGAAAAGACTTTTCCAGTGCATTCCAAGGGACACTAGAGTTTATTTTCCATTAGAAATGGTTATGGTTTTGAACTGGAGTTTCCCCCAAAATCCTCAGATGTTGAAGCCTGGTTTCCAAAGGAATAAGGCTCAGAGGTGAGGCATGGCTGGAGGGGGTGGATTACGAGGGCTATGGCTTTAAGGACTTGATCCATCCATTTTGCCTTGTTACTGGTTTCCTGGCTGCCTTGAGCTGTGCTGAGATTTCTGCTGCCACACCCTGCTGTCATGATGTTTCTGCCTTGGAGCCAGCCAGCCATGGACTGAAACTCTGAAATCATAAGTGAAAATTACCATTTCTTCCTTTAAGTTGTTCTTGTCAGTTATTCTAATTGAGTGATTAGAAAAATCTGACTAACATAGCAATGAATCTACTATTCCTTCAAATCTGTCAGAGCAAAGAACCAGTTACAAATTGTAAAAACTGAGCTTTTATTTTCTGGAGCTATTTGTGGCACAAAATGTTGTACTTATGGTTAGGAAAACTAATATAATGTTGACTGTGTAATTAGTTTGGGATGAGCTATCTTTAAAGAATGAGACTCTATTTTCTGTGGTCTAATCTGCCAGATGTGGTTTCTATTGAGGTCTTTGATTCATTTATTGTCTCCATTTTTCACTCAGTGCCTCTTTTTGGTTCTTACATAGGGCCTCAATTTCTCTATTGATGTGCTCTTTGAATTTCTGTAAAATTTATCTGATTTCATTTCTAAGGCCTTTGATCACATTGAAAATCAAAATTCTGAAATCTCCTGGCATTTTCTGCAGCTCAGTATTGGTGGCATCCCTTGTTGTCGATTTTAAGAGTTTATTGTTTCCTTATTGGTCTTCATTCTCATGTTTTCAGAAATCTCAGGTTTGTAACTTTTTCTATGGGAGTCCTATGCATATTTTTTATCTCTTTACAGTAAGACCTATGCTGGGGTTATACATCTGTCTCAACAAATCTGTCTCATATAATCAGATTTTTTAATTAGTCCCCCATAACCTCTTTAACTGGATACAATTATTAGTCTAGGCAAGCAGGAGTTTCTACCTGTAGGCTTCCATGCACTCTGGGCCCAAACTCAGCAGGGCCAGAGACTAATGTTCCATTAAAAGTCTTTGGCCTGCTGATTGAGATTTAACTCCCCAAAGACAGCACCACTGCTCTCCTAGTTGTGACCATGTGAAGCCTTTCAGAGTGCTGAATTCTGGCAGATTCACAGTTGTCTTGATGAGGTGGGATATATCCACTGAGGTTCCTGCAGGAAGGGCCTGCCATTTCTTGGTTCAGATGAGTGTGCCTGCAGCCTCAAAAATTCACAGGGCAGTTTGGATGGGCAGCCTATGGAATCACATCTTGAAGTATTTGAGTGTGGAAAAAGAATATGATTGCTTTTGATGTTGGTTCTCTGCAAACACTTTCTCAAAAAGATTTAGCTTCTTCTTTTCTGGACTTGGTCTCTGAGACTCACTGGTTTGGGCAGCTGCCAACTCCTACCAAAAATTTATTCTTAACTAGCACATAGAACCATGGAATTTTATATACAGATGGGAGTCATGTAATGTTTTGATTATACATGTAAATTTTCCAATATTTAAATCAGGATAAACATATTTATCTCTTCAGAAATTCATCATTTATTTATGATTAAAAGCTTCAAAAACTTTTTTTTCTAGATTTTCACAGCATACAGTATATTACTGACATGTATACTTACAATATTGTGCAATATTATTTCACATTAGAATTTCTTGCTACTCTTTAACGAAAACTTACTAGTTACTGATAAAACTTCCCCATCCTTTACCCCATTTACTTTTCCTAGTTTTTTATAGCAACTGTTCTACTCTCTAAGATAATTTTTTTATATTCCACATATGAATGATAGCATGTGGTATTTGTTTTTTAGTTTCTCAATTATTTCACTTAACACAATAGTCTCCAGTTCTATTCAAGTGTTACGAATTATAGAATTTCCTTTTTTATGACTGAATAATATCTTACCATGTATATGTAACACATTTTCTTTATTGGTTCATCAGTTAATAAACACTTAGGTTCTTTCCATTTCTTGACAATTATTAAAATTATATTTTATTTAAACCACTATGTTGTATTTTTAAATAAAAACAAGTTAGTATGTCCTCAAGCTAATAAAAATATTACTTATTTTTGTTATATTCTTTCACATATTTATTTCTTTACAACTTTATTAAACTACACTTTGAATATCATACGATCTACTCATTTAAAATATAAAAGTAAGAGGCACATGCCTGTAACCTCAGTACTTGGTGGCCTGAGACAATTGGATCAAATGTTCAAATCCAACCTTAACAACTTAGCAATGCTCTCATCAACTTAGTGATAAACTGTTTTCAAATAAAAAAGTTTTAAAAAAATAGCTTGTGAGGAATCTTGGAGGTAGAATGCCTTTGCGTTGGATCCCCAGCACCACAAAAAAATTAAAAAGTAACAAAATATATGATTCAATAATTTTAGCAATTAAGATTATATAACTGTCATCATAATCAATATTAGAATTTTTTGTCACTGGAAAAGAAGTCCTGTATTCCCCATTTTGCCCCAACACCTATTTTCTAACAATCACTAGTGTACTTGCTGTCTCTATGCATTTGCCTATTCTAGGTATTTCATGTAAAGAAATAATATAATTTATAGCTCTTTCCAATTGGCTTTATTCACTGAGCATAATACTTTTGATGTTCACCCATGTTGGAGGATGTGTTAATACTTAATTACTGTTTATAGCTAAACATTTTCCATTGTGTGGATGGATAGATCACGGATTGTTTAACAACCATTCATCAGTTGATGGACATTTGGTGTTATAGTTAAAGATAGAATGACCCCTTGCAGAACACAAAAATTGGTGTTTGAAGTTGATGTAATTGAGTCATGAGTGTTGTAATCCCAACAGAGAATAAATCCATTGAAATGTGGAGGCCTAGGCCATAGGGAAGAAAGAAATAGCAGCCTCTCTCTCTCTCTCTCTCTCTCTCTCTCTCTCTCTCTCTCTCTCTCTCTCTCTTTCTCTCTCTCTCTCTCTTTATCTCCCTTTCCCTATCTATACACAGAGAAAGGTCATGTGAAGTTCCAAGTCAATCAAAGGTAGTCACCTTAAAATCAAGCAGTGAAGCATCATCAGAAATCAACCCTGCTATCTTCTTGATATTAGATTTTCATCCTCCAAAATTAGAGCTATTTGTTCTTTTAGCTGCCTACTCTATATTGGAAGCCAATTAAAGTTTAGGTAACATTTAATAGCATGGAGTAATAAAAAAGTAATATAATACATACCTATATATGGATATAAACGTGACTATAGAATAGAACATAGTACCTACACATATACTTCATACACTGAAGAAAAACTAAAAGGAACTATGTTGGAATAGAGGATGTTGCACAACAGTTCGTGAAAATCACTATCCCTGGGAAGCAAAGCCATGTTATCCAAAAGTGGTACCAAGTGATGAAGCAAAGGAACTTAGCTCCATCCTGGCCAAAGTAATTGTTGAGAACACCCAAGTTAATGTATGTAATCTCTGCAGGCTGCATGTATAAAAATATGTTTGTCTGAACTGTGGAATGGTGATGGGAGAAGAGAATGATGAGGGAGTATAGAGATTGCACTGTAAGAAATCATTAAAAAAAAACCAGAAATGTACACATTACTAAGTTTAGATTGATTGAAAAGTGATGATGTTGGACTTCATTATGCTTAGAATTTCTCAATAGCAAACTAAGATTTCCACTCCATCTCAGAACATGTTTTATTTAATCTGGTTATTTAGAATTAAAGATGGACCTCACCTGGGTCTTTTGGTCACTCTGTCACCTATTCAAGTTTTGTTGATGCTGTTGACTTAGTGTATATTTGGAGTTTTACTTTGGAAGTTTTTTTTTTCTTAATCTCATCTATTACTAACAAATTTCAACTTTAATATATATGTATATATATATTTGCTTTTATAAGAGAGTTTATTTTATAAAGTTAATAGAAATTACCATATGAAATAGACCAAATTACCATTTGAAATAGACCAAAACCACTAAGATGAGTGTTTCAATGCCAAGAAATGCTACATTATCCTTTTCTGTACCCCAAACAAATGATGATATCTTTTCACAATAATACTAACCTTAATCTCAGTTCACTGACACTTCTCTGAAGACTTATTGTATATCCCACAAGAATTTAGCAGGATAGGTCTTAGTCTCTTAGTTCCCAATGCAAAGTGGCTGTCTAGTGAAAACTTGTCTTCTGTATAGACCTGTTTTGACAGCTAATTATTTCCAGGCATTCCCGTGTGTGTGTGTGTGTGTGTGTGTGTGTGTGTGTGTGTGTGTCTGTGTGAAAATCTTATAGAAAAACTAAAAATGAAAAGTATAATTGAATAAATAAAAAATTCAGATATAAACCTTGAAAGACTTAATATTTATATTATTTAATGTATTATCTGATATATTATTCAGATAGAAATTAAGTAACATAGCATGTAGGAATGAATAAAAAAAACAAGTTGTGAAAAAATACAGAAAACTTTATTACAAAAAAGAAAACATGCAAATATTTATCTAATTTAAATGTGCCATTTCAAATTAAGGTAAATATTAGTTTAATACAATGTTTATTACCAAACTATAAAAAGGACAAACAAATGCAAAAAGTACTGAGCACAGGTGAATATAGTGACAAAGCAACTAAATTGGGGCCTATATCACATTCAATTCAGATTTTACAAGCTGTATTCTCTGGTCTTTGATGTCAAAGGACCAGAGAACTTTTGAGATTTATCAAAATAGATTTCTTAAAATTAAATTCTTTTAGGTGTGATGATATATGACTATAATATTAATACTTGAGAGGGTGAGATATGAGAATAGAAGATTCAAGGACAGTCTCAGCAACTTAGCAAGGCCCTCAGAAGCTTAATAAGACCTTACTTAACAATAAAAAAGTACTGGGGTATAGCTCAGAGGTAGGATGCTCCTGGGTCAATCCCTAGGATAAAAATGCAAATACTGAGATTTCACCTAACCCCATTTAGAATGGCAATCATCAAAAACACAAACAACAACAAATGCTGCTGAGGTGTGGAGAAGTGGGAACCCTAATACATTCTTGGTGGAATTGCAGACTAGTGCAACCACTTTGGAAAACAATAAGGAGGATCCTCAGATGAATGGGAATGAACCTATCATATGATCCAGCAATATCACTTCTGGGTATCTACCCAAAAGAATGGAAACCAAACTATCAGAACAATGCATGTGTATCTATCTTTATAGATATACAATTTACAATTGCCAAACTATGGAACCAGCCAAGAAGCCCATCAACAGATGAATAGATTACAAAACTATGGGATATGTACACAATGGAATTTCACTCAGCCATAAAGAAGAACAAAATCAAGTCATTTTCAGAGAAATGGATGGAGCTGGAAAACATTATGTGAAGTGAGATTAGTCAGTCACAAAAAGTAAAAAATAGTATGCTTTCCCTAATATATGGAAGCTAGGGAGAAAGTAGGACATAAGAGGGACTCTAGACAAAGAAGGAGAAACCTTAGATGAGCAAAGAAGGTGACTTTCCTAAGCTGATGGGGATGGGAGGGAAACACCCACTTCACACTATGTAAATTCACAAACATATCAAAGTCAATTATTAAACTGAACATGAGAAGGAGGGAGGAAGAGAGAATGGGGCAGCAATTAAAGAAGGGTTAAATGAGAGATGTGTGCATGTATACCTTTACCAGCTTTCACCTAACAAAGATGTATGAATACAATACACCAATTAAAAATGCAAATATTGAGCTCCATTGCCCACTTTTTAAAATTGGGCTCTTTATTTTTTTAATATTAAGTTTTTAAAGTTCTTTATATATTCTAGATACTAATCCCTTATTAGAGGATTAGATGGCAAAGATTTTCTCTCATTCTGCAGGCTCTCTCTTTATGTTCTTGATGGTTTTCTTGGCTGCACAGAAACTTATTAATTTACCACCATTCCATTTATTGAATTTGTTTTGATTTTATTATCTTTTGGGATCTTATTGAGGAAGACTCTATTGGTGAATGTTGCAGAGTTGTTCCTATGCTCTCTTGTAATAATTGCAAGGTATATGGCCTAATTTCTAATGAATTTCATGATAAGTGATTTTAGTTTGTCAAAGAAAGTGAAGGGTAATATTCTTTACTCATATGTGGAAGCTAGAAAGAAACTGGGAAACAAAGAGGATTTCAGATAAATGATATTTCATATACACTAATAGAAGAGTGAAAGGGTATTTATGGAGCGATATGATACAAGAAAGGGAAGATCTGATTATGGAAACAATTCAACTCATTCTTTGTTCATATTTTATTCATATCAATATAAATATTATCTATTGGAGAAGAGGAGAAAGTAGGGAGTGCATGTATATTTCTATCACTCTGAAATTCATTATGATGTATAATTATAATGCACCAGGAAAAAGAAAAAAATATATTGAGAGTCCACCTAGAATTTCACATATTATTTTCCAAATTGGGAGATGTGCTACAATACTACTGTTTAGTATTTTATATGCTACTTTAACAAGAATAACATTAATAGCATGGGAGCAATATAATAAATAAATGAAAGAAATCCAGTCTTTTCTATTGTCACAGAATTTTGTCTTCAAAACTTATTATGGTGCCTGAAATTCTAAGAAGACAGTGTCTTTAACAGAGACCATCTTCTCTAACTTTATTATTCCCATTTTTCCACATTCAAAACTATTTTACCTGGCTGACAACAGTCTGAAAAACCACACTTACTACTGTTCTGGGCATCATGAATGTGATATATCCATTATTTCTTTTCTTGCTTTAAATGTAGCCAAAGCTATTATGTAAATAAATATATTAACTAGGTAGTGTTTTCATTGACAATATAGACATCTTGAAAATATTATAAAATATTATCTATCCATCAGATTATTCTCCAAAGTATTTGTAAAAATCATATAATATCTATTTAAAAGTAATTATGAACAATTCCCCTCAAAAATATCATAGCAATAAAAAATTATATGCAAAGATTCTTTCTAGGATACAGGTGATTGGCATTCTCTGCTATTTGATCACTAACTAGTAAAGAATGTTGGCTTTTGGCAAGTACAAATTGATTTCTTTTTGAAGCAGCACAAAGACTCAAGGCACCAGGAATCAAATAGAACTGTTTTTGATTTCAGGTCATACCACTTCTTAACACTGTGACTTTATTCAATCACCTTGAGTATATCATTTCTCATATTTTAAAAATATGTGGCATGAGTTTTGTCCCATAAGATGTTTAAAATTAACAAAGAATAAATGAATTAATGTTTTCAAAACAAAGGAAAATAGATCCTTAATCAATGATTATTATATTATTCTTATCTTTATAAGGGCATAATAGGAGCTTAACAAATGGAAGCACTTTACAGAGAAAAACTATAGAAGAATAATGGAACTTTATAATCACCATCATCTACATGTTGTGAAAGAAAGCATGTAATGGAATCTATAAAAATAATTTGTTCCTTATTTTTTCCCAGTTCTATTTGAACAGTGGTAGGAATAGATAGAAAAATGGCTATCTGTATTTTCACTCACTACTCAAAATTTTCACTCACTACTAACATCTTTATCTACTGTATATACAATATTGAGAATTAATCCTATAATTATTTGTGGATCATAGATAATTTAACCTCTAAATATTTATATACCTATCATTATGAAAACAATGTGTTTCTCATATGTAAGTATAATAATACTGAAACAAAATTATATCATTTACATGAAAATGGATAGAACTGGAGATGATAATTTTGAGTTAGAAAAACCAGACTCAAAGTGAAAACTACATGTTTTTTCTCATATGTAAAAGCTATAGAGAAAACAGAAAAAAAGGAATTACATAAAGGAGACCATTAAGTTACAGAAAGGGTACCAGGGGTATTGAGGAGAAGGAAGTAGAATATGTATTAGGGAGTGAAATTTTTCAATTTATGCTTTTATATATGTATAAATATTCCATAATGAAGCCCACCATTCTATATGTTTACTACATGCCAAAAAAATAGCTGGACATGGTGGCACAAATCTGTAATGCCAGTACTTGGAGGCTTACTCAGGAAGACTAGAGGTTGGAGAACAGCCTCAGCAATGAAGTGAGATTCTCAGCAACCTTGGTATAGCCTATTTTAAAACAAAAATAATATAGGGCTGGTGTGTACCTCAAAGGTAGATTGTCCCTGTTTTATATACCCAGTGCCACACACAATAAATAAGTAAATCAGTATTTAAACATGTACGATAGTTTTAAACATTATATGTGACAAAAATGATATATAAACAATAGTAATTACTATCAAGTTATAATATATCCATGGCAAATAATGTCATGACATACAATATATAGGATAAGGATTTAGAACATAATGCTCTCAGTAAATTCTTATTTAAAATAAATATTAATAGCTTGTCCAATAACTCAAATAATTATCATCTATATTCAATATGTTATTGTGAAATTTCCAAACTGGAATTATTTAATTAATATTTAGTACTAAGTACTTAATTGCTTATACCAAAAGAAATATTTTGCCAATCTCATTACTGATAAATTGTAAAGAGCCAAATGGTCTCTCATATACAAAGATATAAAAAATACAGATTATTATTCTTAGATTTGATCTAGTTTTATTTGAATTTAGTATGTTATTTGTTAAACAAGAATATATGATAAATATCTTTAAAACATCATTTCTATACTATTCCATTTCCTGTTTCTGAAACACAATGCCACAACTGCATAATAAATAAATATAGGTTGATTTGGCTCATGTTTCTAAAGTCTGGGAAGTCCAAAAGCATTACATCAACATTTAGTAAACTCCTTTATGCTGTATTATAACATATAGAAAGGTATTGTGTGACAAGAGCCAGCATGGAATATATCTATCTCTTTTTATTAATTCACTAATCTCATATGGAGCTAATACTCATGACCTCATATAACCCTAGTTACCTCTTAAAGCCCTTAATATATAAATTTGGGGAGAAAAATTCCAATAAGTGAACTTTAAAATTCAAACCATAGCTTTATGTCTCTGGATCCCACAATTCATCTCACTTTCAAATACAAAATACATTAATTCTATCCCAATGGCCCCAAAGTCTTATGTTGTTCCAGTACCAACTTAAAAGGTCAAAATCCAGTTTCCTCTGAATCATATATAGATGAGAGTCAGGGCACAATTCATCCTTAGGCAGATTTCCCCTCCAGCCATTTGCCTATGAAATTAAGCAAGTTATCTACTTCTAAAATACAATGGTGGACTAGGCATATGATAAAGCCATTCAATGCAGGAGAAATAGGTAAGGAAATAGCAGTAAGTGGTCCAAAGCAAATACAAACCTGATAAGAAATACACTAAGTTTTAGATATCAGAATAATTTTTCTTGAATCTACATCGCACTTTTTGTATACTTTGTAATCCAAAATACCTGACCACCACAACTTAGAGGAAGAAAAATTTATGTTCTTGCAGTTCTGGAGATTTCTGGTGAAGTCTGTGGGGCCCAGGCATGGTGGTGGGAAGTATAGAGAGCATGAGCAGAGGGACTCTGCTTTTACATCATGGGCTGGAAGCAGGAAGAGAAAGGGGCTGGGCTTGAGGGTCATATATAGTCTCAAGGCCATTCTTCCAGGGACCCCTTCACAGCAATCACTCTGCTTCCAACGTGGCTGCCTGCCTTGTCTATGACATGAGATCTGTAGGACATTTTAATCCAAACTGTAATAGATATTCCTGGCCAGTATGAGCCACAAAAACTTGGGCAGCCTAACCTCTATGCCTTTGCTAGGTTCAGCTTATGTAGGATTTCTCACAGCTGGCATAGAACACTATGAGCTCCTTAGTTCTGTGACCTCAGGGGCATCTGGACTTTCACAGCCCAATTGGGCATTGCCCTTACAAGAACTTTTTGTAGCAGCTGTGTTTCTGACCTTACATTTCTTCTTGATAGTATCCTGATAGAGCCTCTCTGTGAATGTTCTGGCCTTGCTATACATCTATGTCTAGGCCTATAGCTAATCCACAATATCCTTTAAAATATAGGTGGAGGGAAGTGATGTCTCTGCAGTTCTTGAATTCTGTGTGCCTGTAGAGTCAGCACCATGTGAATACCACCATGCCTTACCACTTACATCCTCTGGAGGAGAAGATCAAGTAATAGGCCTGCCTGCGCCATGGTTAGGATGGCAGAGGAATGCTGTGCCTGATGGCTAGAGTGCTGGAGGAATGTTGCGCCTGAATGTAGGCCACAAAGACCCAAAGCATCTATGAAGAGTGAGCCTGGAAAGGTGTCCCAGGCTAATCTTCAATCCCATTCTGCCCTTCTCAAACTCTGGCTCATGATAGGAGGAGCACTCTCAATGATTTTTTGAAATACTTTCCAGATCTTTCTCCCATTGTCTTGATAAACAAAGAGTATTTAGTTGCCTTCTATCCATATGAATTTGTTTAGTCAAAATTCACTTGTCCACGTCTTTAGTTTCTCACAAGCACACCTTTTCACTTTTTACATGTCAAGGCCAAACATTTTCCAAATTTTCTGTCTGCTTTTACCATTGTTAAAAATATATTGGTTTATTGCCATTATACATCAATGTTAGGCTGAAAGTGATAAAACATACCTGCACACAGCACTTGGTGTGTTTCCATTTGAATTCTACCCATTCTCTCCCACTCCTTAGATATGTTTGTGAGATTGGTAGTGATATCTTCATATATAGACATAGAATTATTTGAACTGTTTCCTTCATCAAGCCTCCTTTTTCCTTCTCATTTTCAAGTAATTTCTTTGTTCTCACATCTCATGATTAGCAGATAAAAGTAACTATTCAAGAGTCTGAATGTTTTGTTGCTTATGTATTTATTTTGCTAGATATTTTAATTCATTACTGTTAATTTCTACTTTCCATAAAACTCTAGGGTACAAACATAATGCAGCTAAATTATTTGCAACCATATAATGGACATGGCCTTTACTCTTGTTTCTAGTATTTTGCTCCTTGGTTTTGTCTGAGATCTCATCAGAATGGCCTTTGCCAGCATTCTTAAGTGATGCTGATACTTTTCAGACTGATTCTTTTCTCTGGGGTGTGCCAGAATTGTCCTTAAAAATTCACAAGTAATTATGCAGCCTTTTTTATTTTTTTAACTGGAGATTGAAGCCAGGGACATTGAACCTCTGAACAAAAAATCCCAGCTCTTTTCCATTTTTTTTTTAAATTTTGAAATTGATCTCAATAAATTCTTGAGACTGGCTTAAACCTGTGATCCTTCTGTCTTAGCTACAAAAGTACTGAGATTACAGGTGAATGTCACCATGCTTAGTTGATAATGACACGGATTTTTTTTCCAACATTCACTTCAAAACTTTTCCAATCTCTACTCAATAACCAGTTCAAAAACCACTTCCATAGTTTTAAATATTTATGTAGCAATATCTTCACTATTTGTAACTAGTTTCCTTATTCCATTATATGCTGTTTTAATAGAATACCACAGACTAGGTAATTTGCAAAGAAACAGAATTAGTTTCATGCTTCTGGAGTCTAGAAAGTTCAACACCAAGGAGCCATATTGGGTGAAGGCTGTTATTCTGCACCATCCCATTGTGGAATTCAAAAGGGGAAGTAAGTACATAAGACAGAGAAAAAAAAGGGTGAGCGCTGAACTCCCCCTTTATGTTTGTGAGATTGGTAGTGATACATTCATATATAGACATAGAATTATTTGAACTGTTTCCTTCATCAAGCTTCCTTGTTCCTTATAAAACTAATACATAATCATATTATTGGTCTTAATCCATTAATAAGGATAGTGAATTCATGCTCCCATTACATTTTCGATACTTCGATTGGTACATTGCAATTATGCTTCGTAGTGAGATCCAAAGTTCGTGCATACACGTATCACTTGGAATATTTCTCTCCACAAACCACATCTTGCACCTTTGCTCCATCCCCCCATGTGTTAGTGAGATTGGTAATGACACTTATATGTATGGACATAACATTATTTGAACTACTCCCTTCCTCAAGACTCATTTTTCCCTATTCATCCCCCTCCCCCAGTCTTCTTCCAGTATTTTAGTGGTGTCTCTCCTTATTTAACTAAGTCCTTCTCATTTCCTATTTTCTTTCTAGCTTCCACATATAAAATAAAACATACAATCTTTGACTTTCTTAGGGTGGCTGATCTCACTTAGCTTAATATTCTCCAGTTCTATCCATTTTCTTGCTAATGACATAATATTTTATGGCTGAGTAGAACTCCATTTTGTATATATATGACATTTTCTTTATCCACTCATCTGTTAATGAACAATGAGGCTGATTCCATAATTTGTGTTTTGTGAATTGTGCTGCTATAAATGTGGGCATATATGTATCATTATGGTATTCTAGTTCTTTTGGAAAAAAACATAGGTGTGGTATAGATGGGTCATATAATTGTTTCTACCTCTTAATGTTATGATGTCAATTAGATTTCACATGATTTTTAGAGGGGACATTCAAACAATAGGAATTCATACATCTGAAAGTTCCTATTTTCTTTTTAGAATAAGCTTATTTCAGAAAGAGAGAAATCAAGAAGTTTAAATAACTTATTCTCTACAGAGATGTATCAAACTGTGTACAAAAAAGGGACCACTTAAAGAGAATAGCAAAGAAAGTACTCATCATTCACTAAATGTGTGTTCATAGAAGATGAACTAGAAATATTAGACATACTAATGTTTGTATATGGACTGTGTTATCTACTATATTTGGTTTTAGCTGATAATTTTTAAACATTATTTTGTGTGTTTGATTCATATTTCAATTTATTTATATTTTCATTTGTAATTTATTAAAATAATTTTATGAATTGTCTGCTGCATATTCTTATCATAATATCAATAAACCTCAACCTGTGAATTTTATGTAAATTTAAAAAATAAAAAAAGAAAAACGTAATACTTTACAAATTGTATCAATAGGAATGCCATTTCTTCAAAGATTTAAATGCTATTTTTAACTACAAAAAGGTTCAAAGTTGTTTAATTTCATTGCAAATTTGAATGGCTATCAAATTATAACTATACTAACTGATTTTCACTAAATTTCTGTTGACTTCTTTGCTTAACTAATTCTAATTTATTCATTTTCTAATCATACTACTCACATTAATTTATAAAATTTCTAGCTGTCCTTTTATCTTATAAAATGATTATTAGTAAAATTTATTGTACATTCAATATTTGATATGAAAAACTTTGTAATAAAATGACAAAAATTAAATATAATTAAATACTTTTATATATTATCATCTTTACTTTTCATGATGTTTTGATTTCCTTGTATATTATGGCTTGTTATGTATTTTGTATTTTATATGCATGCTTCATTGTCCATTCTTACAATGCATTGTTATTCAAATTCAGTTATTAGTTTTATGTTTCCAAATAATATCTTAATGTTCCTAAATACCAATTTAAGAATGAGTATAATATCTTAATGTTCCTAAATACCAACTTAAGAATAAGTACTTTTTTTGTTTCTTTTTATAGTTTTTTTAGTGCATTGTAATTATACATCATAATGAGATGTGCAGTGATAGGAATATATACATACATACCATTTGTTGTGTTCCATCTGGGTCCCACCCCACCCCTCCCCTTTCCTATACATGTCATTGAGATTGGCATTGATAATACAATTGTACTATATGTATTTATGCAGCTTTATTTAAACTATTCCCTTAATTACATCTCTATCCCCCTCCGCCCTTTCTTAAACCCCTCCGTTGCTCCATTGCAGTTTCTACTCCTTTATCAGAGGTCTTTTCTGTTATCCAATTTCTCTCCATCACCCACATATGAGAGAAAACTTTCTATTCACTTTATGATACCGACTAATATCACTTAGAATAATATTCTCTAGTTTTACCAATTTATTACAAATGATATAATTTAGTTCTTTGTGGCTGACTAAAATTTCACTGTGTATATAGCAAAATTTGTGATCTATTAATCTGTCAATGAACACCTAGGCTGATTCCATAATTTGGCTATTGGGAATTGTGCTATTATAAACATGAATATGCATGCATCACTATAATATCCTAATTTTAATTCCTTTGGAAAGATGCCCAAGTTTGGTATAGCTGGGTCATATGTTGGTTCCATTCCCAGCCTTCTGACAAACCTCTATATTGGTCTCTATGGTGGTTGTACTAGTTTTCAGTCCCACCAATAGTGTATAGGGTTCCTATTTCCCCACAAGTTCACCAACATTTATTATTGTTCATATTCTTTATGTCCACCGTGCTAACTGGAGTGAGATAAAGTCTCACTGTAGTTTTGATCTGCATTTACCTAGTTGCTAATGATGTTGAATATGTTTTCATGTATTTATTGGCCATTTGTATTTCTTATTTTGAGAAGTACCTATTCAGTTTAGTTACCATTTTTATTGGGTTATTTGTCTTTTTGGAATTAAGTTTTTAAGCTCTTTGTGTATTCTAGATATTTGTCTACTAAAGGAATAGTTGGCAAAGATCTTCTCCCATTCTGTAGGCTCTTTGACTGTCAGTGGTTTCTTTTCTCTATAGGAGTCTTTTAATTTAATGCTAATAATATATTTAATAACTATAAATCTTTGATAATATATTTTGGAACTTTGAATGATATTTTTTAATATTATATAGATTACTATTTTATATATCTACATTTTATTTTAGCTTGCTAATAAATGTTTTTTACTTGAATATTTCCATTTTATAGTATAACTTAAATAATTTCTAATTGAACATCTACTAAATCAGTAGGTTTCTTTTTTTTTTTCAGTACTGGGTATTGAACTCAGGGGCATTCCACCTCCGAGCTACACCCCCAGTCCTATTTTTTATTCTTTTATTTTGAAACAGGGTCTCACTAAGTTGCGGAGGGCCTCACTAGGTAGCTGAGGCTGCCCGTGAACCCGGATCCTCAGGTCTCAGCCTCCCAAACGCTGGGATTACAAGCGTGCGCCACCACGCCCAGCTAGTAGGTTTCTTAAAAGATTATTTTATTAGCACATTGCAATCATACAACATAGCAAGTCAATGTGATAAAGACATGCATGCACAAAGTTCTTCATGTATTTCTGCATCCCACTCTTCCCCATCATTTCTCCCCACCCCTTAGAAAATTAGTAGTAATACCTTCACATATTTTTGTAGTATTATTTTAAATGTTTCCTTTTTCAACCCTTTCTTTTCCCCTCTTTAACTCTCTTTCTTAACCCCTTCCAGCTATTCCACTGGTCACTCTACATTATTTAATAATACTTTTGATTCCTATTTTCTTTATAGCTTTCAAATATGAGAGAAAACATATGGATCTAGACTTTATGCGACTAATCTGATAGCATAATATTCTCTAGTCCTGTCAATTTTCCTACAGGTGACATAATTTTCTTCTTTACAGCTGAGTAGAATTCCACTGTGTATATATGCTGCATTTATTTTATCTAGTCATCTATTGACAGATTCTGAGGTTGTTCTATAATTTGGCTATTGTGAATTATGCTGCTATAAATGGGTAGACGCATGCATCACTATCGTACTCTAACTTTGGTTCTTTAAAAAAGATACCAAGGAATAATATAACTATGTCATATGGTAGTTCCATTCCTAGCATTCTGAGGCTCATCCAAACTGATCCCTGAAGGGATGGTACTAATTTACAATTACACCAAGTATATAAGAGTGTAATACTTAATAAAGCACATATGACATAGATATGATTAGTCATGATTATATACCCATTTCACACTATTTATTTTTAGATAGCACTACATGTTAACCTGCCATTTTACATAAACATTTACATTAAAGGAAAATCTTATCATTATTGAACTCATAGTATTTTTCACATTTTATACCCTTAATAATTATTTTTTCCTATTTTAAATGTTAAATAATTCTCCTTCATTTTATATGTTAGTAAAAATATTCTATTAAGTGTCCAACAATTTCAATAGTTAGTAAAATGGAGAGCTCCAAAATCTGCCTCTTACCACTTCTATTTCATTTTAATATTTTATCCATGGATGAATTTGAATGGCTGTTTATAAGATCATCATTATCAAGTGCTGTTATTTCTTTACTTTTATATATAAATAACTGGTTTATATAGTTTTAATCATGTTGAAGTAAAAAAATGAGATCCGTTCTATTTCTAGTCATGTGAAACATTAATGACAACCAAATCTAAATAAACCAAGGTTTTTGTTTTATTTTATTTTGGGTACTGGGAATGGAACCCAGAGGCATTCTACCCCCGAGCTTTACCTCCAGTTTTTTTGTTTGTTTGTTTGTGTTTGTTTTTGTGGTACAGGGTGTTTGAACTGAGGGGCATTCTACTCCAAGTTACACTCTCAATCCTATTTATTTTTTTTTTCTTGCGGTACTGGGGATTGAACTCCGGGGCATTCTACCTCCGAGCTACAGCCCCAGCCCTATTTTTTATTCTTTATTTTGTTTTTGGTGTTTTTTTTTGGCGGTACTGGGGATTGAACTCAGGGGCATTCTACCCCCGAGCTATACCCCCAGCCCTATTTTTTATTCTTTATTTTGAAACCGAGTCTCACTAAGTTGCGGAGTGCCTCACTAGGTAGCTGAGGCTGGCCGCGAACCCTGATCCTCCGGTCTCAGCCTCCCGAATGCTGGGATTACAAGCGTGCGTCACCACGCCCGGCTTTATTCTTTATTTTGAAACAGGGTCTCACTGAGTTGCGGAGGGCCTCACTAAGTAGCTCAGGCTGGCCATGGACCTGTAATCCTCCGGTCTCAGGCTCCCAAGTACTGGGATTACAAGTGTGTGCCACCACGCCCGGCTCCAGTTTTATTTTATTTTTTTGTTTTGGAACAGCGTGCCCCTTAAGCTGGTGAGAGCCTCATTATGTTGCAGAAGTTCTAAAACCTGGGATCCTCCTTTCTCAGCCATCCAAGAACTAGGTTTCCAAAAATGTGCCTGTATACCCAGCGAATCTAGGCTTTTGACTATTTTATTTTCACGGATGTAAAACAAAGAAAGACAACTATGTTTCATATTCCATATTCCCAATCAACGTATAAAGGGAAAATGTGGTCTTAATTTAAAATGTCAGTTGTAGTAAAAGCAGACCTTTGAAAATAAGTGCCAATATAGCCACAATATATACAAACACATGGAATCTTTGCCTCATTATGCCCTCAGCACCTTAACATATGGCTTAATTGCCCCTTTGGCATGGAATGAAGAAGAGTTTAAGAAGATACTTACTGAAAGTAAGTGGTTCAAAATTTTACTTTTCAAAGTTAAGTTCCTCAACCAGAGATTTCAGTTTTTAACTTGGGAAACAACAGAAATTTAGAGAATTACTTAAACATATAATCTCCTAACCTAGTAGTAATAATAATAGTAATAATAATAATAATAATAATAATAATAATAATAATAGAGTAGCTTTAAAATAATTCGGGTAATGTCTGTACATAAAGGTATCATTACCCATCTCATTAACATGTGCGGGGAGGGAAGAAGAAGGAATGACGTAAAATGCTGAGAGAAATACAACAAATGATATGTGCATGTGTGTTTATATGACTTCAAATTTCACTACAAATGAATAATTACAGTTTACAGATAAAAGTATATTAAATGATGTTTTCTGAACCTAAAGGGGAGGCAATTTTGAATGTAGCACTTAGATATTTTTTTCTTTCTCTGTATTGGGTCACAATCTTTTTGTACACCTGTGAAAATAATCTTTTAGGGCCCTGAGAGGACACTCGAGGGCAGGCTCAGACCGCCTCTAAATCATGTAAAACCTGGTGGACTGTTAAGGATTATATTGTTTCTTAATACTAGTGGATGAGAGGGGTGAGCCAAAGTTAAATTATTAAAGTTCAAAATCATTTATAAAATGTCATCACCCAGAGCATTTACTTATCTGTAATGCCAAAAATTGATTAATATTCACAACTCAAACATCAGAGGATAAAAGATCTTTACTCCCACTATAAAAGAGAGCTGTTATAGATCCGCATCCCTCCAAAGACTTTCATGGATTTGTGACTATCAGACACACTTTCACACTCGAATCCTCTTAAAACTCTAGTCACACTTTCTCTTAAAAATTTGACATTTGTGTTTTGTGCTGTAATAACTCCTCAATATCCTTAAGCATTAATTATTAATAAATAGTGGTTGTCTGAATTGCAATGCTTTTCATCATATTGGCACAATAATAGTTGCCTTACAAGTAAGTGTGATACATTTTTCTTAGATCTGCAATTGTTATCAAAATGATGTCTTTTCTAATAGCATCGTTACCAAGAAAGGATCAACTAATTTTATAGATAGAATCCAAAAAAATATTAGGGCATGGTTTAAAAGATTCATTTATAGGCTCCCTAGGGAAGTCACAAGATAGTGTAGCTAAACAGAAACCCATTTAGAATATAAATTTGCAGATCCCAATTGTCTTGTTTGACTTTTAATGGTGTCCAGTTTAAGGGAGGACAAACTACTGGACAGAGTGCAAACAGGATATTTTTTTCTAATCATACATATTCTCAATTATTGTGCCTTCCTTCTTTCCTTCTTTTTTATTTATGGATTTCCATGGGTCAACCACTTTCTCTGAATTTTTTCCAAATATCCCCTTTCCTATACAGATCTGTGCCCATTATTGATTGATCTTCCCTGTTCTTCTTGAGTGGTGGGATTCAGCTGTTGGAGTGAGGCAGCATTATACCAGAGATACAATATAGGATTTACCTTTTTGATATATAATGTCTCTTTATTAAACATATACCCAGATGGTAGAAATTCACTCCTGATTATGGTAAAAGATAAAAAAGAGTATTATCAATCAACTAAAATTATTTATTTCATAGATATCTTTAAAATCTGATATTTATTGTTCTCCTAGTAGAAAACACAGTTCATGAAATAGTGACATTTAGAGAACTTTTAAAAATAAATTCTGTTATAAATTACTTTTTGTTACAAATTATCTTATAAGTAATCTATCACGTATTTTTAAAAGAATATATACTTTGTCCACTTGTGGAGGTATATTTCAAGCCAGGTAATGACATTCCTACCAAGAAAAAATTCATCTTAGGCCAAATTAATTTGTTTCCCCTTAAATGAAGATGAAATTAGTATTTGAAACATCTAGAAAAGCAGTAAAAATATTATCAATGTAGAGGCTAAAATATAAAAAAATAATAGAAAACTCATGGCAAAATATAATTTGTGTTTAATTTTGATTTTGGGAAGTTAAGTCTATGTTTTTAAAGTATGCATATTTTAAAAGTATTGAGTCTTATTGTGGCTTTGAAAGATTCTACTCAAATACTTAAGAGTGTAGAATATTCAAAGTGAAAAGAAATTATGAACTAACTAGTTAACACAAAAATGACAAGACAAATATTAGATCCTAAGTATGTATTAAAAAAATGCAATGAAGAAAGAGCAGAAAGTCTAACATATTTCTTGATAAGTTGATTTAAATTTTCAATGTATGTTCCTTCTATTAGCTGCTATTTCTTTTAGCACAATTGCTTTATCATAACATGGATGTGCAAGCATAATACAAAAGCAAATAATTTTTTAGATCAGAATCAATGCCTACCAGTCAAAATTTATGAAGGGAAAAATACAAATTTGGCCTATTATACATGAGTCTATGATGAATTGAAATGGTTACCAAAGGCTAGGGAAAAAATATGAAGGAGGGAGGCAGGAAGAGAGAGGTAGAGAAAAGCTGATCAAGGAGTAGTAAGTTACAGTTAGGAGCAAGTAGTTCCGGTGTACAATGTATTGTATGGTAGGACTATAATTAACAAAATTGTATTCTACACATCAAAAGCTAGGAGACAGAATTTTGAAAATTTTCACAATAAAGCTCTATTATTAAACCAAACCAGGTGTCTGTCAACAGATGAATGACAAATAATATATACTTGAGTATATAGTATATACTCAAGATGGAATTTTACTAAACCATAAAGAAGAACAAAATTATGTCATTTGTAGGAAAATGGATGAAAGTAGAGACTATTATGGTAAATAAGAAAAGCCAGTCTCAGAAAGCCATGGTTCCTATATTTTCTCTCATATGTGGAAGTTAGAGAAAAATAAGAAACATAAGGAACTTTAGATAAATGAGGAGAGAGACCAGTAAAAAAGTGGAATGAGTTTGGGAGAGGGAGTTGGGGAGGGAAAAATGGAGGATTGAGGAAGAAATTCGTTCAAATGATATGATTGCAATATATGAAGGTATCCTACCAATTTAAATAACAGGTACAAGGAGGGAGAAGGGGGAAGTGGGGTGTGTTGTGGAAGGAAATGCACCAAGAGGTGTGTGTGTGTGTGTGTGTGTGTGTGTGTGTGTGTGTGTGTGATATTACACTGAACTTCACTATAATGTATAATTGCAATATATGAATAAAAGTACAAAATGAATCAATGATCAGTGTTTGAGGATAAAGATGTTTAACCTGATTCAAATATTACATAAAATATACATGTATGAAAACATAATGGGGTATCTAACTAGTATGTGCATTTTAAATGTTTTGTGTATGAAAAATTTAAGTAAAGATAAATAATAAATAAACAAGAAAGTTTAGCAATAAAAAGTAACATCTAAAAAAAACCAAACATTACAATTATAAGTTTTCCTTAATAATTATAAGAATTTCAGAATAATAAGCAAATGTATAGCCTAGTGGTGGTATATGCCTGTAATCCCATCTACTCGGAGTTTGAAGCAAGAGGATTGCATATTCACGAAAATCCTGGGCAATTTGGCAAGATGCTGTCTCAAAATATAGAGTTGTGGATATAGTTCAGCAGTAGGGCATCCCCGAGTCTAATAATCAGCACTGGGGTTACAAGAAAAGGAAGAAAAGAAATGTAAATATTTGGCAGGATACAGTTGAAATAAAACAAAGGATAAGTGGATTTTAGATGGCAATCTGAGGTTGCACTAAATTTAGTGTGCTGAAAAACTAGTTCTAGGGTTTTGACATATGATATAAATTTGTCTCATATTGAGACTAAGAACTCAGTATTGCTGCTTGCATGCTATTGTAAGAAGCTTTTAGGCTTATTTTGGCCTTCTGAAATTTGTTCTTACCTTCCCACTGAGTTGGGAGAAATATCTGCAGTGATCCTGATTGAAGGCAATGTACCTCATGTTTCCAAGGTTCATTTTGAAGTTTTAAAGTTTCTGTGACAAAGTGAGATGCTTCCTGGTATTTGTCAATTACAAATTGAAAAGCTTTGAGTTCTGACCTGTAGACTGTAAATTTACAGTCTGCAGGGCCAGAAGTGGAATGGTTTAAAACTCAGAGATGTCTAAAGATTTTGATGGCGCTGAAAGAAGCCAAACTCTCATTTTGCCATCAAAAGGGGTCTAAGAGACAATACTGGAAAGCCTGTGCACTGAAAAGATTATTTTCTTTCAGTAATTAATGAACACTGCTGCCACCCATTCTGTGATGTATTTCCAAGCTTCCTAAGTTGTAATGGATTGCTTCTTTCTCTCTGCTCAGTGGCACTTTAGGCATTCTCATGCACCCCTCTTACTTTTTTTTTTTTTTATACTTAGTTGCATATCCTTCTGCTTCTTTCATCAAATTGCAAGTATTTTGAGATTTTTGAGTGTAGATAACCTTTTATTCATTTCTATCACTTAATAGTCTTACAATGAGTATTGCCTTAAAAATAAGGCATTGTTGAGCCGGGTGTGGTGGCGCACGCTTGTAATCCCAGCATTTGGGAGGCTGAGACCGGAGGATCTGGGTTCGGGGCCAGCCTCGGCTACCTAGTGAGGCACTCCACAACTTAGTGAGACTCGGTTTCAAAATAAAGAATAAAAAAAAAAAAAAAATAGGGCTAGGGGTATAGCTCGGAGGTAGAATGCCCCTGAGTTCAATCCCCAGTACCGCAAAAAAAAAAAAAAAAAAAAAAAAAGCATTGTGAAAGGGATAAAGAAATTAAGATATTTACTATTTATTAATTCACAAGCATGTTTTAATTTTACACTTACCAAAGAGCAAATCAATAAGAAAAAACAGTTGCAGCATTCAAAGTCATTTAAGCCAAACTCAGCAAGTCTTATGAAAGATATGTGAACTGCCTGATCTAAGGAGAAGGGTTGTGGCCTGTTTAAAAATTGGCATAGAGTTAATGCCACATAACAACATCACATGAGGGAAGATGATCAAGGATGTGTAGTAGTAATTTAGATTAAAATTTATGGTAGAAACCATGGCTAAGTGATTTATCCTAATATTATAACCAGATTAAGGTATGTGATTTTACCTTTTCCCAAATATGGAAGTCTCCAATACTTTTTATTTCCTAGAACACAGATAGATTTTATACCCTCAAGATATGAGTCTGTATTTCTAATTTGTCATTCAGGCCACCAAATTAGGTATCAAACAACAAAAAGAATAGAAACAATCACAGAAGAGTTAAGTATCTGACCTCTAGAACTCTTCCAAGCACCAGAAACAGAAACAAAATACTTAATATAGCCTGCTTAACATAATCTACAAATAAGCCCAGAGAAAAATTCACACTGTATTATGAAAGAAAATATTGCCATTAAAAATGGTAAGAAAAGAGTCATATTTTCATACAAGGAAGGAAAGTATACTACAAGTAACAAATTATTTTTTCATATTGCTCATGTGGTTACACTTCTTTTCTCAAATCCAGAATGATCAGGTATATTCCTAGGGTAAACATACAAATTACGTATGTCCAACTGCAGCAGCTAATGCCCAGTGTTGAATTACCGAACCAAATTAATTTTTGCCCATTTTTTCGGTGGGTTAACTGTATTATTAACACATGCATATTCTTTAAGTACACTGGACAGCAGTACTTTGCCACTTATTTGTTGCAGATAATTTTTCCCAATTTGTTCTTCGTCTTTTATACTCAATATTGTCACAATGATGAATAGGTACTTCTTTATTTTAAACATACTATAACTTCTCAAACTTTTTACTTTATTTAAATATTCTATGAAATCTTCCTCTATACAAAATTCTAGAGAATATCATTCCCATATGTTTTTCAAAAAAAACTTTTTTCCTTTTAGTATAAATCTAAATTCTACTTTAAACTATGGTGCAGGAATAAAATTTAACTCAGTAAGTTATTTGGGAAATTTCAATTCAAGTAAATCTTTTTTGTGATACTGGGGACTGAACCCAGTAGCCTTCTACCTTTGAGCTACATCCTTGGTTCTATTTTTATTTTTTATTTTGCAACAGCATCTTGTTAAATTGCTGAGAGTCTCACTAAGTTGCTGAGGCTGTTTTCAAACCTGCAATCTTCCTGTAGTCAGCCTCCTCAGTACTAAGATTTTAGGCATGTGCCACCATGCCCAACTTGATTATATTTATTCTACTTATTCAAGAGGATGGGAAGTGTTTCCATCTCCTAAGGTCTTCTTCAATGTATTTTGTTAGTGTTTTATAATTTTCAATGTAGATGTCTTTTCCTTCCTTGACTAAATTTATTGGCTAAAAAAGAGTTGTCATTGATAGATTGGGCAGTCAAGGAGAAGAATCTGGAGCATTGGCCATGTTCAATTCCTTCATCTTTGAATTATGTACATGGTTGGCCTCACTGTGAAAATTCATTCTTGCTATACATAAAAGTTATACTTTTATATGTCTTATGTATTAAGCACATAAAAATTAGATACATGGAGAGAATTAGAAGAGAAAGAAATGATAACATTATCCTGAAACCCACTCTAAGATTTAGTGAGCTATAAAAATATGTACTTACGTTAAGAAACAGAAAATAAAATGAGAAACTCCATTCTACATATTATAAGTGTTCTGTAATGAGCATAGAGAATGTCAGCAACAACATATTTGAAGAATCAATTCATAAGAAATTGACATAATTAACCAACTCTTTAGATTGATGATGCAAACTCTGTCCTTTGTCCAAAAAAAAGTAATATGAATTTAATCCAGTATTTATCATCATAAAATTGCAAAACAATAGAGGGAAATATACGTTAACAGAAAAGAGAAAAAAACAATTTAGCTACAAAAGAATGATAATTAGAATAGGAGACTTCCAATTGGCATTAATAGAGTTTAGAAATGGTAGAATAGTATGCTTAATATTCTTAGAGAAAATATTGAGCCATCTTAATAGATTTTCTTTTCTAGAATGACACAGTTATAAACTTAAAATATTTGAACTTATTTGTAAAAAAGTGCAGGTGAGATTTAAAATTTAAAACTTTCTTTTAGAAGAATTTCTGATAATGAATTTTACAATTAATTAGAAATGCAGACAAAATTAAGGCAAGATTCAAGTAGGAGTAGATGAGAAACCTAAGGATTTTCTTCAGCAAGTTGTTTCCCTTCACTCCAAAATTGTTCTTTTTGAACTTAGAGTGGTTCTTCTAAAATATGCATTTTCATGCCCCTTCTTATTTGCAAAAATGAACACTGATGCAACTTTTTTTTTTTTTTTTGAGGTACTGGAGATTGAACCCAGGGGCATTCTACCCCAGCCCTAATATTTATTCTTTATTTTGAAACAGGGTCTCACTAAATTGCGGAGTGCCTCACTAAGTAGCTGAGGCTGGCCGTGAACCCGGATCCTCCAGTCTCAGCCTCCCAAGTACTGGGATTAAAAGCATGCGCCACCACTCCCGGTGTCCCAATATCCTAACATTCTGACAAGATCTAAGTGACTTTTTTTTTTTTTTCATGCAACGATTTATGACATTCTAGCAGCTAAGTTTTTCCAGGGTACCACATTCAAGTTAAAATTTCCCAAGCCCCGCGTGGTGGCGCATGCTTGTAATCCCAGCATTTGGGAGGCTGAGACCAGAGGTTCCGAATTTGCGGTCATCTTCAGCTATCTAATGAGGTACTCCACAACTCAGTGAGACCCTGTTTCAAAATAAAGAATAAAAAATAGGACTGGGGGTATAGCTGTAGCTCTAGCTCGGAGGTAGAATGCCCCGGGGTTCAATCCCAAGTACCGAAAAAAAAAAAAAAAATTCTCAGATAAGGTATCTTAGGAAAATGTTATCTTTATAGAAAATTCCAACAATTTATTAAATTTAATGGTTATGGTAGGAAAAATGTATTCTAATGGAAAGTTTGTATTGTACTAGACTACTTCTATGCTTTCATTGACGTGTGTGTGTGTATGTGTGTGTGGGGGGGGAGGGGGGGACTGGGATAGAACCCACCATCAGTCTATTTCTGAGCTATAACCCCAGCCCTATTTTTTATTTTATTTTGAAACAGGGTCTTGTTAAGTTGTGGAGGGCCTCACTAAGTTACTGAGGCTGTCCTTGAACTTGCCATCCTCCTCTCTCAGCCTCCAAAGTACTGGGATTAAAAGTGTGTGGCACCACATGTGGCTTCATTAACGTATTTTGATTTGACATTTTATGTTAGATGTACTTCTGAGAGAATATGTGGGCAAGTTTCAAAATCCAATCTAAAAATTTTCTAAAAATTCAACATTTTACATAATTCTGCAAAGTTATAGTGCCATGCTTATATGTTCATATTAAAATGAACAAATATGAAAGCAAAATATCACAATATTTTGTAAATTTAGGCAGGCATTTGAAATAATTAAATTGTCAAAACATACAATTCTAGTCATGTATACATTTAAATTTTTTCTTTATAATTTTAACAATATATAGAGTGGTATGCAAATTATTTGTTTAAATAAAATCATGACATATATCACCTTGTTTATGTTAGCTTTGTAATTGATTACTATATTTATTTTTGATTACTATATTTTGATTACTATTATTTGATTACTGTATTTTATTTTTCTTACCTAGATGATTATATTCATTTTCTAGGCATGCTATAACAAAATACTACAATCTGCTGTATTAAACAACAGTGAGTCCAGATAAGGTGATACACAGCTATAATTACAGTATTGTGAAGCAAAATAGGATTGTAGGATCAAGGGCAGAGTAAGAAAGACGAAAGAAAGAAAAAAGAAAGAAGAAGAAAGAATGGTGATTTGTCATAATTCTTCAGATTAGAAGCCTCATATCAAGATGTTGGCAGTGCTAATTTCTTCTGAAGACTACAAGGATCTGTTAATTCCTCTTTTTGGCTGAAAGGGGTCATCTGCAGGTTTTCATGGCATTCTCCAAGTATCTTTGCTTCATCTTTCCTCTATGAATGTCTGTATCCGAATATCTTCTTCTTATAAGTATCACAGACACATTGGAGTAGAGCCCATTCTAGGGACCTTATTTTAAATTATTATCTATGTAAGGACCCTATCTGCAAATAAGGTCACATTCTGAGGTACTGGGGGTTAGGCCATAAACATATGAATCCCAGAGGAATGCAAGTCAACCTATAATAACTATGGAAGTCAGAAATATATCTCATTCATACTTATGTTCTCATTAAATTCTTACTATAGACCAAGGTATAGACATGTGAAGCCGTGACAATGTAAATATTTTTTAACAGGTATAGTATGGGGGTAGATCAGTTAGAAAAGTGAGAGTTATGAATATCCCTTATGGATGGTCATACTAATACATGTTTGTAGAATATGAGCTCCAGATATTTGAATAACTATATTTCAGAAAAAAATAAATAAAAAAGGAAAAAAGGGGTACAAAGCTCAATATTATGTGCTGCTTTGTTCAGTAAGTAATATGAATCTAATCCAGAACTTATAATAAAATATAGATGGATTTCTGATAATGTCTCAGAAGTATAAACGCAAATTCATCTTTCCACTCAGCTCCCGTGCGTAAGATCCTCTAGGCAAACAACTCTCCTTACCAGGACTAGGTGCAGCTCCTGCTTATCCCTGATTAGTGAGTTTCAGTTTCCTGACAACTTATTATATGAAAATAACCAGAGGGGCACTAACTATTTTTAAATATTGTGAGTTTTTAAAATGGTGTTTAAAATATAATAAATGCATTCTAAGAAGACAATTTACTCAACACCAAACCTTAAAATAAAAGAAGTCATGCTCTCATAAACATTAATACTATTCTTACTGTGCTGGTCATCAGAATTTTAGTAGGTAGGTTGACACAGTCCTTTTGTTAATGGAAGAAAAAAAATTGGTTTCATTCTACAATATTTAAAAATATTTAGATATTAAACTGCTTCTAAAATAAGTCACACTTAGAAATAATACTTAAACACATATATCTGAATTTAATTATTTATTATTTTGCTTTCTTGATTGGCACATGAAAAAGAAATATAGTTCAAATACTCTGTTAATTTTTTTCATGATCATTTTCATTTGTGTTTACTTGGAAGAAAGCAAAAAGGACCCAGAAAGATTTTTTTAAGTCAACAGAAACATATTGATTATAATAAAGGTAAACCCTCCTTATCAGATGATTTTATTTATTTGTTTTTGTAGTACTAGGGATTGAACTCAAGAACATTTTACCTCTGAGCTACAACCCAACTCTTTCTACTTATTTTAAAATAACGTCTTGCTAAGCTGATGGGACTAATTTCAAACCTGAAATCTTTATGTTTCCGTATCCTAAGTACTAGGATTATACTCAGTATTTGTCACCATGCGCCAATGGAGCTTTTTATTATATCAACCTTTCCGTGGTAGAAATTATAAAAAAAAGACATCTACCTTTTTTATCTTTAAAGTACTCTAAATTTCTTCATCTCAACTACTTTCTAAAATAAAATTGTGGTATGATACGTATGTTATCTATCCTGCAAAGATTCATGTGCTGGAAGCTTTGTGCCCATCGTGGCTGCATGACAGTGTTTGAACCTTTAATTGGTGGGTCCCAATAGGACAAGATTAGATCATAGGGGGCTCCACTCTTCGAAGGGATTAATGTACTTCCTATGTGTCTTAGTCAACATCGTCATTGCTATAATCCAAAATGACTGATCATACAATGTAGAGAAAGGAAGATTGATATTCTCAATTTTTATTTTGGATTTCAGTTCACGTAAGGCAAGCATCTGTGGAGCTCAAGGCATTAAACAGGCATTAAAGAGGAAGCAGAGAGAGTGTAAGTGGAGACTGGAAGCAGAGAGAGAGAGCAGGGGAGAAGAAGCCATAGGCCTAAGGCCACACCCCTAGAAGTTCCACCTTAGCAGCCAAGCCCTGCTTCTAATATTGCTACCTTGTTTCCATGAGAACTGGGGAACATTTTAAATTCAAACCAATATCCTCTGTCCTTGACCATCTAGATCTCATAACCACTTCACAATGCAAAATGCATCTAGTCCATCTCCAAGAGTTTTCATAGCCTTAAAAGTTCCATTGTCACTTAAAATTCTAAAGTCCAAAGTCTGTTCTGACACTCAAGGTAAACTATTGGCTCTGAGCCCCTTTATTAAAAGCAAGTTACATACATCCAATATAATGGTACAGAGTAAACATTTATATTCCAAAAAAAAAAAATAGGAACAGTTTCATAGAAAGAAGAAATGGGATAAAAAACGTATCTAAATTTACCAAGGCAAGCATTTGATCCCACAGCTCCACTCTCACATCTGGGACACAAGGTGGTGAGATGTGATCTCCAAGCAACTTTAGCAGTCCTGCTCCTATAGCCTGATTCATTGCAACAGGTGGCATACTGCCTCTTCTACCATGTCTCCATGGCTTGCAGATTGTACCCTTTCCTCACAGTCATTTCACATTTCTGGCACTTCTAAATCACAGTGATTTTCCTTGCCATGTTGGCTTCATACCCACATCTTCAAAAATTGTCCCATTTGGGCCTGCTTACAGGATTTCCAACCCTATCACTTGTTGCCTGACTTATCAGGCCTTCATTTGAAATCTGGGGATGAGTCTATGACCCCTTTTTCCTAGAAATGCCAGCATTATGTAATCCCCAAAATCAACTTCCAGCAGAAAAGGTGTATACATGCCCTCTTTATTCATGTCCACTGGGTCCTTTTTTCAATAACAGCCACTGGGCCTGCCTCTGTTCAGGCCACTGCTGACCCCAACTCCATCTGTATATGATTTTAGGAAACAAAAATGGATTAATACAAATGTAATTTATAATTCTCTCCATTCATGTATACATAATATATGTATATGAATGGATAAGTGAATAAGTAAAAAAATCAATTGTTAAAAACAATAAAAAAAGTTTTGTTTTCTCTTTTGTTTTTTATTTGTGTTGCTTTGAAAGAATTGTTACAAGCTATTAGCTTGTAAGAATAAAAATTTTGTTGTAATAAAATATGAGATTTCTTTTCATTTTTATTCTTTTATAAAAATTTTGTCTTAGAGGTGTGAGTGGAGAGCTTTTAACATGAGAGTAATTACAAGTTCAAAAACATCAAACAGTAATGATACTTCAATAAAAGTTCAAAAGAAAGGCCTTGAGGACTAAACGATGAATTCTAGATTATATAACACATATTTTTCGACATATGCCTTGTTTCTAAAATATGCATCAATTTCAGTCAATAAGAATAAACAATTCTCAGGGGACAACTAGTCAAATTAACTTTTGTTGTGCATAATAGCTCTATGTTGGAAAAAGTGTCTTATTGGGAAGGAGAAAAGTATAAGTTTAGGCCAATGATCATCTCTAAAATTAATGAAACGTTGTTATTACCAAAACCAGGATGGTCAAATTATGGTCAATGGGCCAAATATGACCTGACATTTATGTTAACTAACTAACTGATTGATGGATCACTTAGTACTGAAAATTAGACCCAGGAGTATTCTGCCTTTGGGATACACTCCCAGCCCTTTTTTTTTTTTAATTTTGAAAAGGGGTCTTGCTATGTTGCCAAGGTTTGCCTCAAACCTAAGATTCTACCGTCTCTGGCTCCCATGTGCTGGGATCACAGGTATATACCATATTGAAGCAAGAGGCTGCTTTTGTGCTACAAGGCAGCTCAATTAGTTATAACAAGATTATATGGACCACAAAGTTAAAAAAATTTCTATCTGGTCCTTTATGGAAAAATATTGATGTTTCCTAATCTATACAATCTAGTTATATTAATCATTTTAATAACTATCATTTGAATATCTCTTATTCTTTTATTTATATACTTAGATCTAGCATTTGTGAATTACTATTTGTAAATCCATAGTATATTTATGAACATAAATTCAATTCATAGTATATTTATGAACACAAATTCATTATAGTCAACACAAATTCTTGGGAATGTTGAAGTAAAAGTGGGTCACTAGAGATAAGAGAGAGTGGCTGGAGATAGGAAAATAGATTACTTTATTCACTAGTGAAGGTTCAGTAAGCAAAGCTTTGGGACTGAGCCCAAACAATGAATATACAAGCTCTTTTATACGTTTGGTCACCTAATGTTGAGAGGGGAGGGGTAGATGTGAGATGTGCATTTCCTAGAGTAAGCATGATGATAGAAGACAACCAAGTAATAAATCATCATATTAATCATATTGTTTTTCTTTTTATTACTGGTGTGGTTATATTTGAGAGAGTCTTTGTGGGGAAAGCCCAAGATATCTATGGTAAATCTGCTTTGTTTATGTCTGAGGGTGACTGTGCTATCTTATCTCTCAAAATTCCTGCTTATTAACATCTGAGGAGAGCTTTGAAGAAGCTTTATTCTTTTCATTTTGTTTTTAGCCAAAAATAGTATTAAGGACAAAGCCAGGGGTCCTGCCCTCAGGAGTTCGTGGAAAGGAAGGGAGATTTAGTCATTTTACTAAACCATAGTATATATGATGATATGCCAAAAATAAATCAGTCAATAACTGTAAATAGATTTTAATTGTGGGTTTCAAAATAAAGAAAAATAAAGAATAATTTAATCCAGTTTATTGCACATACATGGTATAAAATAGCATTATTTTCCCTAAAGTTGTCAGATCTTTTCTATACATTATGTAAGTACAAACAAGCAAAAATTAAAATGTTGTTATTTATTTTGAAAAGCAAATTAAAATGAGTTTGAAATGGAAGTTGGAAAATATTAAAACTTTGAACTTAAATTATTGAAGTATGAATAAACAAGCTGAAAGGGTAAAATCAGAGAACAAGGACATGGCCAGGTTATTCAGTGTTTACTTGGGCAGATTTCAAGTTAGAAACTATGTGTTTCCTGATATAATGTTGGAGGAACTTGCTTGCATATATAAGATACCACTGTAAACTTCAGTTAAGCTAGGTAAAAATGGTACTAAAACATGATTTTAATGGTTCTGTTTTTTTAAATTTAATCTTTGGTAATAAGAAAACGTCATATTTAAAATTATGGAGTTGTATATAACTGACTGCAAGTTGTCATTTGTTTTCATTCCTCAGGGATAATAGGCACTATATCTATGATAATCAATTCCTATCGTTTTATTATAATTAATTTTATAGCCTGCAAGATAATGGGATCCATTGTTCCAAGAAGAGAGTATATTTAAATAGGGTCAGTTTATTTAATAAACTAATAAATATTTAAAATGCATTTGGAAAGAGAATTTCATAAATGTGTAGTTATATAACTTTGGGGATTTTTGTAAAAAGAACATAAAGCTGGTGTAATTAAAACAACACATAATTTAGATAGCAACACTAAGATTTTGGTCAGCAACACAAATAGAAATCCAAGCATGACAAGATGAAAGTACAGATTTGACATTCTCAAACACAAGAAAGTGAAATAAAATACAATGAAGTTAAGTAGCATTTTGCAGAGGCTATTTGAATTCTGAATAAACTGTATTCATATGAGAAAGCTAAAGAACCACCTATTTTTTTTTTCTCCTTGGTATCATGTTGGCAAATAGTAGCACTAAACCACACTTATTTTACCTGTTGGAATCACTGCTTGTAATAAAACAAAAGCCAGCACAACCTCAGGAGCTGATGAACTTCGTTTTACTGGTGGCATCCCTCAGGTCACTGTCTCCCAGACCTCATAATATAGGCGAGCAGCCATGTTAGAGGTGGGGCTTAGTTGCTGGGGGAACTCCACTGCCACTGGAAGTATGGTTAGAGAAGTCAGGGGTGTGGCCTTGCGGATTACATCTGCCCTTTCCTCCCTACCTTCCCTAACTCTCTGCTTCTAGCCTCCATGATGTTAGATCATAGACTCTCCATTCATGGCTCTTTTTCTTCTCCCCTTGTCATGCTCTGGGATTCACAGACTTTATTGGGCCTAACATGGACTGAATCCTCTGAAATCTTCAAAACTGTGAGCAAATAGCCGGGCGTAGTGGCGCACGCTTGTAATCCCAGCATTCGGGAGGCTGAGACCCGAAGATACAGGTTCGCGGCCAGCCTCAGCTACCTAGTGAGGCACTCCGCAATTTAGTGAGACCGGTTTCAAAATAAAGAATTAAAAAATAGGGCTGGGGATATAGCTCAGAGGTAGAATGCCCCTGAGTTCAATCCCCAGTACCGCAAAAAAAAAAAAAAAAAAAAAAAAAAGAATTAAAAAATAGGGCTGGGGATATAGCTCAGAGGTAGAATGCCCCTGAATTCAATCCCCAGTACCGCAAAAAAAAAAAAAAAAAAAAAATTGTGAGCAAATATATCTGCCTTCCTCTAAGTTGTGGTCATCATGTATTTTGGGTCACAACAGTGAGAATGCTGACTGAAACACACACCATATACAAATATTGTTAAAAATAATCCAGAAGCAGCTGGAATTGTGCTGCAATAAACATAGATATGCATATATTACTATAATTCTCTGATTTCAGTCCTTTTGGAAAGATACCAAAGAGTGAATTTTTTATTATGTGAGACTACCACTCAACAATAAAGAATATATAAAAATAAAATAAATAAATGACAAGCTGGGCGTGGTGGCGCACGCTTGTAATCCCAGCATTTGGGAGGCTGAGACGGGACGATCCGGGTTCGCGGCCAGCCTCAGCTACTTAGTGAGGCACTCCGCAACTTAGTGAGACCCGGTTTCAAAATAAAGAATAAAAAATAGGGCTGGGGGTGTAGCTCGGAGGTAGAATGCCCCTGAGTTCAATCCCCAGTACTGCAAAATAATAATAATAATAATAATAATAATAATAATAATAATCCAGAAGTCCCACAGCCAATTCTAAAGGAAAACTTCAGAAGGATAATTCAAAAAAGAATAATAAAGTAGGTAAGAATTGTGTACTTTACTTAACATGACTCTTCTGAAGTATAAACCCATAGGAAATGTGTAAGGCTAAAAAATCAGTCTCATTAGCAGATACATATGAATATATTTTCACACCTCATAGACCTCTGAATTCAAATCATAAGACTATCTGCTTCAATTAATGAAAGGCAGATTACAATGGGAACAAGGAGCACCTAGAGAATTATATTAGAACAGCAAAGCTATTAGTAACATTCAGCACAGAAGCACTGGAGTATTTTAAGTAAGAAGTGCTGTTTACTTTCATAGTCCATGTTCTGGAGACAAAATGAAACCTTTAAGTTCATTTGCATACATTAATACAAGAAGGGATTTCAGGGAAAATTAAAAAAAAACAGTATTTACTCTAATATTTAATCATTGTCTTCTTCAGTTATCTCTCCAATGACTTCCAAAGGCAGGTGTTAATTGCACCAAGAAAACTATTTGTAAAGAAAGTAAATAGCCTTTGGCCAACAAGTCATTCAGTGAAATGAGATCATCTGACCCTATCTTACTTAATTATATTGTTTGACATTCCATGGCATAAAACTCCCAACCCCCTTTTAAAATATCTTGAGTATATTTCTGTTTACTGAAGCTTACATCCTGGTTCACTTCTTCTTTCCAGACTAGATATTAAGACAATCAACACTTTATTTTCCCCTAGACTCCTATTCAGGGATGTTCACAGTGCTCCAAAAATCATGCTTCATTTACCAAGAGAAAGAACCCTGCAGTGTGTCTCAAGCCTGAAGGCTTTGATATACAGCACTTCATTTGCAGACCCAGTTAATGGAAATTATTCTGGGGCACACTGGTTTCTTATAGGTATTCACTGCTGAAGAAAGCAGTTTAAGACCCAATCCTACATGCAAAAAAAAAACTAAAACTATTGGAGGTGGTAAAATAGGAACTGAAAATGTGATTAAAAAATGTCTTTAAATGTGTAAATATGCATGTATGTATGTGTGCATATGTATTAAAATTTTAAAGCAACAAAGATGATTTATTTTTCTACTTCTAAAAATTACATAGACTAGTCATTAATTATTCTATTATGTTAATGACATTTTAAGTTCAACTTTAAAACTGGAGAAACTAAGAAAAAGAAGGGTATCATTTTTTTTTTTTTTTTTTTTTTTTTACAGTACTGGGGATTGAACTCAGGGGTATTCTACCACCGAGCTATACCCCCAGCCCTATTTTTTATTCTTTATTTTGAAACAGGGTCTCACTAAGTTGCCGAGTGCCTCACTAGGTAGCTGAGGCTGGCCTCGAACCCGGATCATCTGGCCTCAGCCTCCGGAATGCTGGGATTACAAGCATGCGCCACCATGCCCGGCTCGAAGGGTATCATTTTCATTTTTCCCTTTTTTCAGTTCTGAGGATTGAACCTAGGATCATCCTACCTATAAACTATACTCCAAGCCTTCTTTTTTTTTTTTTTTTTATTTTGAATCAGTGTCTTGCTAAGTTTCTAAGAGACTAAGTTGCTGAGGCTGGTCTCTAACTTATAATTCTCTTCAAACTTCCAAGAACTAGTATTAAAGGAGTGCACCTGTATTAAATTTCCTTAATTAACTTTTCAAAAATAAAGTTAAAATAGTGTTTAGATTGGAGTCCAGAATTTACTCTGATTATTTATTTAAGGTATCACATTATTAGACAGATGACGCAAATTACAGAAATTACTGCAACTTTTATTAGAGAAATATTTTATTTCTAGTAGGTCACTTTTATGGGCAAAATTGTCAGAAGTATATATGTAAAATAGTTGTGATAGCTATGATTTCACAGTATAGATTTTTATCTAGCATCTGCTATATCATCTCCCCATGTCCTTAATGCAGCTGTGCATTCAGTAAGTGAGCAATGGGAACAACTAGAAAAGAAAGAACATGACTGCCCTTTTAAAGTCACTTTTCTAAATGTAGATATAAGAGGGCATTTTTAGAGCAGATGAGAAAATTGCAATAAATTAGTATCAGACACACCAAGAGAACCAGTTGAGCATGATACTAATGCTCGACAATTTTATCCTTGTCTTCTAAGATGCAGAAAAGTGATTTTCCAACTCCACTCTTTTTCCAATAATGGCTAAGTAATAGCTTATTCATATTCTAAATAATTCAATTAGCCATAAATCATGACAACTTACTTAAATAACATAGTTCTATTAGAAATGCTCAAATTAAAAAAATATATGAAACATAATTTGGTGTATAGTGATACCCTTTATCTCACTTTCCAACTTTTCTTTCTGTGATATGTATTTCCACAAATTACTCTCAGATTCAAAACTTCAATGCCTTAAAATTGTACTAATGAAAAATGGCATTCAATAAAAATTGTGAACTAAATTTTAATGTATTGAGGCATAAACTCAATCTAATTTCAAATATTTTAGAAGGTTTTAATATTTGGGCTAATATAACATTGGCTAGATTTGAAGTTACAATACCATGGGATAAATTCTACTGTATTAAAACATTATTCATTACCATATTAAGTACATTTGCTAATTAATTTTAAAAATTATCTAATGATAAATATATGAAGTAAAAAATTAACAACACAATATCACTTAGAAATGCTCTAAAGAAAATGAAATAGGTAGAAATTTAGCAAAACACAATTTATCTACAAATTCTAAAGATAAAAATCCTTATCAAAGAATATTTAAATAAATGAAAAGATATACTGTCTTCATATGTTGGAAAAAGTGACAAAATAGTGTCCTTTTTTCTCAGATTGATCTAAAGGCATAATGCAATTTATATCAAAATATCAGAAAGATTGTGACAACAAGTGTGCTTATTCAAAAATTTGAATGAAAAGTCACAGACCCCAATTATCTAAAATTGTCTCAAAATAGGAAAATAAAGAGGGATAAATCATCATATTTGATATTAAATCTTATTATTTGGCTATAGAAATCAGGAAAGCATGGTGTTGACAAAGATGTAAACATATAAATCAATTAAACAGAATACAGAATCTAAAGTTTCACTGCCAAAATATGTCTAATTGATTTTTTTTATTAGAGATTGAACCCAGAGTGATTATACCACTGAGCTATACCCTCAGCTCATTTTATTTATTTATTTTCTTCTTAGTTTGTTTATTTATTTATTTATTTATTTATTTATTTATTTATTTATTTATTTATTTATTGTTGAAGTACTGAGGATTGAACACTACCTGTGAGCTACATCCCCAGTCCTATTTTTTAGTCTATATTTTTGAAACAGAGTCTCACTAAGTTCCGGAGAGCCTCACTAAGTAATTGAGGCTGGCTGCGAACCCGGATCCTCCTGTCTCCGCTTCCCAAGTACTGGGATTACAAGGGTGAGCCACCACGCCCGGCTTTCTTAAACACATTTAAAAAAGTTGCTATGGAACCACCATACAACCTACCTATATAACTTTTTGGTATCTTTCCTAAAGAACTAATGTTAAAATGCTATAGACATATGTATATACCCATGTTTATGGCAGCACAACCCACAATAGTCAAATTATGGAACTAACACAGGTGTTCTTCAACAAATAAATGGATGAAGAACACGTGGTATATACACACAGTGGAATTCTACTCAGCCATTAAGAAGAAAATTATCATTTGCTGTAAAATAGATGGAACTGGAGAATAGCATGCTAAATTAAATTAGTTACTTTCAGAAAGTCAATCATGGAATGTTTTCTTTCACTTGTGCAAGCTAGAGAAAAATAGACAACATAAGGGACGTTCAATAATGCAAAAATAAACTTGCAGAGTAGTTAAAGGGAGTCAGATGTGAGATGGAGGAGAAAGGAGGGAGGAAGAAACCAATTCAAATAATACTATGGCAATATGTGAGTGAATCACTAACTCATGTGGGGCAGGAAGAGGATGAAGTTGGGTGCAACATGGAGGAAAATACACAAACAGCTGTGGGCATATACGTTGTTAAAACATGGAGCCTCACTATAATGCATAATTAGAATGTACAACTTAAAAAGAAAACATATATTTTGGCCATGAATGATCAGCAATATGAATTGCTTTAATTAAACCACATCAAAGTAAGAAAAAAATATTTGCAAACCACTTATGTGGCACAGGACTAATATAAAGAATAAATGCAGTCAGATGTGGTGGTTCATGCTTGCAATACTAGTATTTGGGAGACTGAGACAGGGGATCACAAGTTTGAGGCCAGCCTCAGTAACTTAGTGAGACCCTGAGCAACTTAGTGAGATTCTGTCTTAAAATGAAAAAAATAAAAAGAGCTGAGGATGTAACTCAGAGATTGAGTGTCCCTGGGTTCAGTCCCAGCATCACCGCCAACAGCAGTAACAGCAACAAAAACAAAACAATGACAAAACAACAACAAAAACAAACAAAAAACTAAGAATCAGGCATGGTGGTGCACAACTGTAATCCCAGTGACTGAGGAAGATGAGGCAGGAGGATGACAAGTTTGGGTCCAGTCTTGGCAACTTAGGGAAACTCTGTTTCACAATAAAAATAAATAAAAAGAGATAGGGTTATAGTTTGATGGTAGAGTGCCCTTGGATTTAATCCCCATTAAAACACACACAGAGACACACACATACACACGGATATATACAAAACTCAACAATAAGAAATAAAACAATCAAATTAGAACACAAACAGCATATGATAGCAGGCGTTTTATCTGAGAGGATATTAAAATGTCAAAAAAGTACATGGGAAGGTATTCAACATCATTAGATATCAAGTAAAAATTGTAGTAGGACATGGTGGTGCACGCCTGTAATCTCAGTAGTTGGAAGCCTGAGAAAGGATAATAACAGGTTTAAGACGAGCCTTAGCAACTTAGCAAGAAGGCTTTCATCAACTTAGTAAGAATTCGTTTAAAAAAAATAAGATTGGAGGTATAGCTCAGAGGTACAATGCCCCTGTGTTCAATCTCTAGTATCATAAAAAAAGATAAAACTATAATTAAATATCACTATATACATAACACAATAGATAATATAATAAATGTTGGCCTATTTTGGTGGATATATACAAAAATGGAATATATATTCTCCTGGTTTGGAAAGTATAATGGTACAGCCGCTTGAGAAAAATAATGACCCTTCCTTGTAAAACTATGAATGAAATTTCCAGATAATACAAATATTAAAATCTTCATCATTTGTCTGAGAGAAATAAAAGTTTATATTTACCAAAAGGAAAAAATGGAATGTATATGTTCATTGCAGCTTTATTTATAAAAGAAAAATGGAAATAACCAAGATATCCTTCAAGGATGAACAGTTAAACAATTTGTGGTATATAAATACCATAGAAGAGTAATATAAAACAAAAATAACAGATTATTTGTACACACAGTAAATTGAAGGAGTCATAAGATAATTAGGAGTAAACATTATCATGATATAAGATCCCATTAAATTATATGTTGTATGATAGCATTCTTACAAGGGCACAAATGATAAAAATGTAGAACAATTATTAGTTACCAAGGATTGGGGAAGTAGAGGTGGTCATAAAAGGACAGCAAAAAGATTTCTGTGGCAAAGACACTGTTCTATATCTTGTCTGTTGTGGTGTTATAAAATTAACACATGGGATAAAATTGACTAAGTACACACACAAATGAGCACTTATAAAACTGAGAAAATAAGTAAGATTGATGACTTATGTCAGCCAATTTTCTGGTTGTGCTATTATATTATAATTTGGGAAATCATTAATGTTAACTGAAATAGGATGGAGTACATGTCACTCCTTTGTGTTATTTCTTACAACTGTGTGTTATTTTTGTTTTTCTAACAATGAAAAGTTGTATAAAAATACCATCCAATCAATTCATTATTTCAACATTGAAAATAAAAATTTGGATCAACTAGCTCACTGTATTCAGTATTTATTAGCTGGTATTCAATGCAGTTTTACCACATCAAATCAGTTAGTACTGTTTGAGATAAAGTAAAAGATCTAAATCCTCAAGCAATTAATTAGACATCTGGGAATGTCTGTTTCTGGAATGGAGGATCATGTTTCCAACATATTGATTATGCCACATATAATAATTATAAATTCCAGTAAAAGAAAATACAAATACTACCTGGGGTTTCTGGACTGCACCAAAAGCAAACAGATTTTGGATAGGAAATAAAATTTGAAACATGTCCATTTTTGGCCTCATAGCAGTGGTGGCACAGGCAGCTTAAACATTGCTAGAAAATATTGTCTTTCTAAACAAAAGAAATGAAAGTATTAACTGGAATAATCTGGGTGGTTGGAAAAAGTTACCGAAGGGGAGCATGTTACATAGAACTACATATATAAAACAATATACACTTATATAACATATTCATATGTTGTATTACAGTATATACAAATAAGCAATATACTGTATAAAATATTGATTATAACTACATTATAATCAATAATGTATTATTTTTATACAATTAATTATTTTTATAGGCAATATGCTATATAAAATATTGATTATAACTATATTGTGGGTACAATATAAAGCACAAGTATCTGGCGAAACATTGAACCAATCTGCATGGGGTCAAACAAAAGTAAGATGTAGAAAATCAAAGGTTTGACGTGACATATGAACATGTATCAATTATGGTGTGCACTGAGCCTAACCAAGTTGGTTTTAAGATCCAAAGAAATGTGTGCAGTGCATCATATATTGTTCATATGAAATAAAATTTTTCTTTTAATCATCCATTTAACTATATAAATAAAAAATGTAACATATATCTGATAGAAAATGAACTGGAAAGGCAATAAAAGATCAAAACCATCAAAATTTACTCAAGAAGAAATGGATAATATACTATTATATTTATCATATAAATTGAATTTTAATTGAATATCTTTACAGGAAAAAGACCATACATGCCTAAACAGTAACACCAAAACAAACAAGCAAACACACCCAAATCCTCTATTACCTCCAGTACCATATGGCTTAATTTACATACTTCACTAAACACATAAGAAAGAATAAGAAAGAAATTATATTAACTCTATACAATACACAACTTTTTAAAGGTGGGACTAATTCCAATTCATGAGTCTGGAGTTACCTTAATACCAGAAATATACAAGATTAAAACAAATTCACAGTTTTTTGTTTTGTTTGTTTGTTTTTGTGATACCAAGGATTGAACAACATCTCCAGCCTTATTTCATTTCATTAATTTTTATTTATTTTTTACTTTTGTTTTTGAAGCAGGGTCTCACTAGGTGGCTAAGAGTCTCACTACATTGCTGAGGCTGTTCTCAAACCTGCAAGTTGCCTGTCTCAGCCTCCAAGTACTGGGATTAAAGTCATATGTCACTACACCCAACTTCAGTATTCATAAGCTTAAACGCAAAAATATTCAACCAGATATAAATTTGAAATCAACAGTTTATAAAAAAAATGAATTATAACTGTTTGGAATTTATATAAGGATATATTAATATTTTAAAATAGTTTTTTAAATTTCACTATATGAACAGAAAAAATGATAAGGTCTTATTTCTATAGGCACAGGAAAAGTATTCATTAAAAATAAGTAACAAATTCTCATTTGACAAAAATTGTATTTCTTTAGCAATTATGAATATATCAGAATTTCTTCAATATGAAAATAGTCATAATTAAAATTCTACAACTTAGTACTTAATGGTAAACTATTAGTTAATTTCCTCTAATATTAAAATAAAAAGCCAATGCAGTCTGGACATTTCTTTTTTTGTTTGTTTGGGTTTTTTTTGTTTTTTTTTTTGCGGTACTGAGGATTGAACCCAGGGGCATTCTACCTCCAAGCTATACCCCCAGTCCTACTTTTTATTCTTTATTTTGAAACCGAGTCTCACTAAGTTGCGGAGTGCCTCACTAGGTAGCTGAGGCTGGCTGCGAACCCGGATCCTCTGGTCTCAGCCTCCCAAATGCTGGGATTACAAGCGTGCGCAACCACGCCGGGCTTAGTTTGGACATTTCATTCAACATCATACAAAGGGTCTATGTTGTGATAAGGGAGAGGGAAAAATGCATAAAGGTTAGATTTTATTTTAAAAAGTTTAAGTGTTTCTATTTATAAGCTACATGTTCATTTACATAGAATGTTTTTAGCAATCCTAAAAAAATTAGCAAATTGTTTTTTGTTTTTGTTTGTTTGTTTGTTTGTTTTTGCAGTACTGGGAATCGAACTCAGGGGCAATCTACCTCTGAGCTACACCGTCAGTCATATTTTTTATTATTTTTGAAACAGGGTGTCACTAAGTTGTGGAGGGCCTCACTAAGTAGTTGATGCTGGCCGCAAACCCAGATCCTCAGGTCTCAGTCTCCTAAATACTGGGATTACAAGCATGTGCCACCACACCCAGTTGCAAGTTTTTAAATACAAAGTTAATATACAGTAATTCATTTATCTATATTCTAGCAACCAAAATATTTGGAAAATAAATTCAGATAAATAATTCTACTTAAAATGGTATCAGAAACCATCATATTTTTAGGAATAAATTAATAAAATGTTTATAAGACCTCTACACTGGAAAATATAAAACAAGGTTTAAGATGTTAAAATAAACCTAAGATTAGTTGATTGGATATAATGCCATGTCTTCTAATCCATGTTCATAGGATACAATAGGGGATGGCAAACTACAGTTCATAGGCCATACCCCACACACAGCCTGTTTTGTCAATAAACTTTATAAAACACAACCTTCTCATTTATGTACATATTGTCTATGGCCACTTATCACACCACACTGCAGAGGAGTAAATGACAGATATATGGTCAGCTACACTTAATTTCTATCTGTCCTTTTGCAGAAAAAGGTTGCCAACCCCTTGTATTCAAGAGACATGATGTAATTAATCTTTGCATTTTGTCCTTGAATCACATGGCCTTGCCAAATTCACTTACTCCTTCTAGTAGTTGTTCTGTAGGTCCCTGGTGAATGCTAGCTCCTGAGGGAGGAACAGTTCTAAAGAATGCAGTGGATCTTGCACCTAGTAAATCTCTCACCAATTGCCAGGAGAGCACTTTAGGGAATCAATACTGAATGTGTTGAACGAAGGGGACTAGAACATAAAGTTGCATAATAAAAGCTATATCAATATGGGACACTCTCCAATGATGGACTTTAGTCTCTAATATAAATCCCAAGAGATAGCACTAATATGCCTCTAGGGAACATATGATGCTCCTGGCATCTATGGGAGCATCAGTTCCCTTTTACCCCAAGTCCCACACCAGGGACGCCACCAGGCCCAGAAGGAAGCTACACAGGCAGTGGTTCTCACTGGAGTGGAGGAGCATGATGCTGGGGGAACTTGCCTCTTAGAGAAAATGGTGAGCTGGCCTGCTCTTTGTGCCAGAGGGAAAAAAAAATTAAACTATCCCTGAAAAGGCCTTGTTGCAAACACTACACTGAAAGAAGTTCAGATTGCAAAGGAAAGGATCTTAAGTCTGGCAGGGTCTCAGAGTACTATTTGAGAATACTCAAAAAAGTTAAGCCAAGCAAATTCATTTCTCACAAATAGACAGCAAGAAGTAACAGACCTAAGATTCTAAGCCAGTCTTCCCAGGTTCCAGAAAGCGACCGAAGTCAAATGGAGTCTCATCTGCATATGGCCCACTTTGCACCCACAGCTGAGGGATCCCAAAGCACTCAGTCTTGTGTTTATATACTTTGCATGCCACTTAACTCTTTGAGCTCAAGAATTCCAGAACATCCTGTTCTCAAAGGAATGAGGACCCGGGACAAGTTGTTCTGAACATGTCTTCCTGTGCAGAATGTGATACTCATTACCTTCTGCATTGATATCAAGAACTGCAACCAGAATGGGAAGCCTTGAGTTGGCCAAGGCCATTTTGGGACCTGTGCTGGACAGGATAAACAGAATTTGGAACCTTGCATTCTTGTCAAGAACATACAGAGATGCTCACTCAGGCCTTTATTAGCTTACTTCTACCACCATAACAAAATACCAGAAAGTGGGTAGTTTATGCAGTAAAAATTTATTTTCTCATCATTTGGAAGGCTAAACATGTAAGAGGAGAGTACTAGCCTAGTGGATTCTAGAGATGACTTTACTCCTGACTTTAAAAAGCTGTAATCCTACAGTTTCCTCCTAACGTGGAGAAATAGATGGCAAAACCCAGTGTCTTTTTAAGAGTCCTAATCCCAACCTTCATCTAGACACAATTATCTTCTGAAGGCCTCATCTGCAAATAGCATTTGGTGTTAGAAATAAAATGTTAATTTTGAGGATAAACCATTCTAGTCTCTAGCAAGATAACTCTCCCAATGCTGACAGATAATATAATAACAAGAAAGGTTATTTCTGGATTTAGCAACTATGACACTAGAAGTAGGAATTAAAGTTTCAGTTCTATGTTATGGAAGGAAGTCATAAGAGAGTGAGATGTGAGACAGTAGAAGGAGGTTAAAATTTTAGAAGAAACCAGGATTGGTGGCCCATACCTATAATCCCAGTACTTTGGAGGCTGAGACAAGAGAATTGCAGGTTAGAGGATAGCCTCAGCAAATAGTGAGACTCTCATCAACCTAGTGAGACCCTGTTTTGAAACAAAAATAAAAAATAGGGGCTGGGGGTGTAGTTTGGAGGTAAAATGTCTCTAGGTTCAATCCCTAGTACCACAAAGTACCACAAAAATATCATTTGTCCTCTGTTGCATTTTTAAAAATTTTTATTGTTTTTTTTTTGTAATCATGCATCACGATAAAGTTCTCAGTGATAGAGGTCTACATGCATGTAAAACTTGGTGAGCTTCTCCCTGGTTCCTAACCTGCTCTCTCCCTGTCCCTGAACACAATATTGAGATTAGCATTAATACATTTGTATATGGACATCATATCAGTTGAAGTGTTTCCCTCATCAGGTTTCCCCCCTTCCCACGCACCTCTCTCCCCTACACACCCTCCATCACTACACTAGATTTTCTACTCCTTTGTCTGGAGTCCCTTTTGTATACCAACTTCTCCCTAGCTTCCACATATTAGGGAAAATATATAACCCTTCATTTTTTGTGACTTGCTGATCTCACTTAGCATGATATACTCTATTCAACCCATTTTCCTATTAGAAATTGTAAGGACAAAAAGCACTACTTTTTATTGGTTAAGAGTGATTTCAATATATTCTCTTGGTACAGACCAAGAGGCTCAGAGGCACACTTGAAATAATACTCTAGATCACCCTTGCCTCCTCCCAAGTATTAGACTGAAAAACAAACCTGCTGAATAAAGAAAATATTAAGTATAAGACATAATGACTCTTGTCGGTGGATAATACTATCGACTTTCAGCTTCTTTGTTGGCATGCTTCAGAAAAGAATCAGGGTACACTTAAGAGAAAAATAATTCTCTTAGAAGTCCCTATTTTTAAAAAGACAGGCCAGTATAAATGACTTTTTTATAAATTGAATGGCAGTTTTCCTCAGGATATGCTCTGAGTGGTGTTTGAAGGAAATTATCACCACATCTTCTCTCCTTGTTATTAAAAATATGAAGAAAATAAAATTTGAGGCTCTTCTAAAATATGATTTTCTCCCTTTTTCTTTTCTGTGTTTCTCTTACCTAAAGGCTTAATAAAGGAAAATATTTTATGATTAAACACAATTGAAATATCTGAAACATCTTAAAAAATAGGCTGATGTTTCTCAAACAGTATCTTTCCTGAACTAGTCTCAGACTTAGTGCTATTTTAGATTACTATAAAACTCCTTTGATCTGCAGGTTTGTAATGAGTGGGAATGTCTGATTTTCCATTTGCTAGTTAGGTAAAGTTAACCTTTTCATAGTATTTTGCTGCCATTAAATATTGATACTAATTTCTCTGCTATCTGCTACAGAAGAGTGCTATAGAGCTATATGTGTTAGTACTGAAATCTGTAATGAAATAAAATGTGAAAACAAACACATTGACAGAAAAACACTTTAAATTGCTAAATTTATTCCTTTTTCTATTTCATAAACATACTGAAAAATGTAGTACTATATATTTTTGTATATAACTTTCTCTCTTAGGCTACCTTAAAGGATTAAAATTCAACCAATTGGCCAATAAATAAGCATGGTGCTTTGAGCTTAAACTGGCAACATAATATTAATATGTCTCTTCCGTCACTCAAAGATTCATGAGAAGAAAGTGAATAAACCACACACGGAAACAAAGGAAAGCTATCAGTGAAACAAAGATATTGGTAGGCTTCTAGTAACAAATATAGCAAGTAGAAACCTCAGGCTCAGAAGAGACTTGAAACTAGATCGGAGCTGATCTTTCTGCAGAGACCCGAAGTGATTATAAATTAAAAATCAGTGAGTACAAAGGGTGGGCTAAGAATGTGGGACAGGAACCTGTGGCCAATCTTACCTAGGAAAAGTCTCTAGATTAGCTCTGCTACCTGATATCCCTATCCACCCATGCATGGAATTTACTTTCAGGCAAAATCATTTGCTTTGTTTGAACTTTCTAAGTGAAAACGTACCTTGAAAACAGAGTTGCTCTCCATATTCTTGCACAGGTGATGGTTTCCAATCACTAGCCATTGATTAATTTATTCTTTCTACAAATGTATGTTCCAGGAGTCTTCAAGATAATGGGGCTGTTGAGTGAATTAAGCAGGCAAAATCCCCTGGTATCATGAAGTATACATTTTGGAGGAGGAAGAAAATAAAAGACAAAACCCACACAAATACAGAGAAATAGTGTATATTGTATATACAAATAATATTTATGGAGAAAATTAAACAGGACAGAGGGATAGGAAATGAGTCAGAACCAGTGGAAGCACTTCAGGTGCAGGTGCAATCCTGCACATAGGGAGGCCTATTTTAAAAACAAAACTATTAGCCGGACGTGGTGGCGCACGCTTGTAATCCCAGCATTCGGGAGGCTGAGACCAGAGGATCTGGGTTCGCGGCCAGCCTCAGCTGTCTAGTGAGGCACTCCGCAACTTAGTGAGACCTGGTTTCAAAATAATGAATAAAAAATAGGGCTGGGGGTATAGCTCGGAGGTAGAGTGCCCCTGAGTTCAATCCCCAGTACCACAAAAAAAAAAAAAAAACTATTTATATAGCAATAGAAAATACTCAGACCAGCTCCCTATTTATTAACAATAAAATAATAAACAAAAATAACAGAATAATTGAAACACACACAAAACACAAGAGTAGAAAAAAATAAACAGGATCACTGAAACACATAATATAGAGTAATTTAGGAAAGAGGGTAGAATATTTAAAATTCTTATTAACCTCAAAACAATACAGACTTAATAGATACTCTGAAACCTTGAGAATACTGCATGAAAGAATTAAAAAAAATGCATGGTGAGTATGTGATATGAAAGATAAAATGCAATTCTTTCTAAACAAGAAAATGAAGTAGATCTGTCTAATAATAAAGAGGGCTAGCATAAAAATTCTTACCATAAAATATAATATAGACAAATTCAATCAATTAAAAAATTAAATAGCCTAGCTTTCAAAGGTTAATTTTTTATGTAGCTTCAGAAATTTTTAAAGTGGATTTATTCCAGCACAATAATAAATGATACTAAGAAAAAATAAATCTGACCAAAGAGATAAAAGACCTCTACAATAAAAATTATAGGATATTAAAGAAATAAATCATAGAAGATGGAAAGATCCCCCATGCACTTGGATAGGCAGAATAAATATTATCAAAATGGCCATTCTAAAAAACTGTTCTACAGATTCAATGCATTCACTATTTCATTCTTCACAGAGATGGAAAAATACTACCACATTTTATATGGATAAACAAAAGCTGCAGAATAGGCAAACCAATTATCATCAATAAGTACCATCACAATACTTGACTTGTAATTATATTACAGAGCTATAGTAATAAAACATTGTGGTATTTGTACAAAAACAGACACAGAAACCAATGGAACAGAATGTAAGATACAGAAACAATTCCACACACTTATAACCAATTGATTTTTGACAAAATTGCCAAACATATACATCGGAGAAAAAACTGTCTTTTCAAAAATTTTTTTTGGGAAAAACTGGTTATCCATTTGTATAAAAATAGAATCAAATCCCATACTCTCACCCTAAACCAGTGTAAATCAAGATGTTTAAAAGTCCTGAAAATTAGACCAGAAACTTTAAAATTACTAGAGAAAGGCATAGGTCCAATACTCCAACATATATGCACAGATAGACATTTCCTTATTAAGATCCCCAAAACTCAGGATATTGAAAGAGAAATTAGTAAGTGTGATAGCATTAAATTAAAATATTGCTATAACTCAAATAAATCATCAAGAACTTTAATAGAGAGCATACAGAATTGGAGAAGATCTTTGCCAGTTACTCCTCCAATACACATGCAAAACACAAGAAAACTAAAATAAGCAAAACCAACTAAACAGGGACAATTGAACTAAATAGATACTTCACAAAAGAAATACAAATTTCCAATAAATATATGAAAAAAAGTTCAATATTATTAGCAATCAGGGAGATGCAATCAAAACTATACTGAGATTCCATCTAACTCCAATTACAAGGACAATCATTAAAGTTAAACAAGAATAAACTCTAGCAAGGATGTGGGGAAATGGGAATTCATACACTGTCTGTGGGATTGCAAATTAGTGCAGTTGCTGTGGAGATCAGTGTGGAGATTCCTCAGAAAACTGGGAATGGATCCACCATATGATCAGCTATGCCACTCCTGAGTATATTTCCAAAGGGACTAAATGGAATATCATAGTGATACATGCATGTCCACACTTATAACAGCATCATTAACAATAGCCAAATTATGGAACCAACCTAAATGTCCATCAACAGATGAATGGATTAGTAAATTATGGGATATAAACACAATGGAATTCCACTCAGCAATAAAGAAAAAACAAAAATATGTCATTTGGAGGAAAATGGATGGGCCTAGAGAAGATTATGTTAAGTGAGCTTAGTCAGTCACAGAAAGTGAAGTGCCATGTTTTCTCTCACATGTGAAAGTTAGGGAATAATCAGACAAAAGAAATATTTTAGATTATGGAGGACAAAAACCCAAGTGGAGCAATGGAGGTGGTCCAGGGGAGGGTGGCGGGGAGAAATAATTAACAAATGAGACACTTCCATTGACTTTATGTGTATATGTGAGGATACCAGTGCCAATCCCAATAGCAAGTATGGGGAAGGGGAGGGAGCCTTGGAGAAGGTGCTGTGTACCTTTATATCACTATCACTCTGAACTACATTATGATGAGAAAATACAATGCACCAATAAAAGTACATAAAAATAAATAAACGTTCAAATATTTTATTTTATTATTATTATTTTTTTTTTTGCAGTACTGGGAGTTGAACTCAGGGGCATTCTACCTCTGAGCTATACCCCCAGCCCTATTTTTTATTCTTTATTTTGAAACCGAGTCTCACTAAGTTGCAGAGTGCCTCACTAGGTAGCTGAGGCTGGCCTCGAACCCGGATCCTCTGGTCTCAGCCTCCCGAATGCTGGGATTACAAGCGTGCGCCACCACGCCCGGCTTCAAATATTTTAAAAAGAAAAGGAATGGGAAATATGTTGAAGAAATAATGAAAATTAAAATTAAAAAATACTTAAAATTCCAAAACGTTTTGGCAGTAACAGAATAGTAGAAGGTAGAGAAGTTTCATTTAAGAGCTGTCCCTGGCTCAGGATTGAGCAGGAAGTGGGAGCTATGACTCAGTAACTGGGCAGTCTCAATGCCTGAATTTTTCCCATCTGGTCACTCATCACCCTTTTGCCAAGTGCCACTTGAAATGTGACACGACATTACCACTTGTCACAAGTTCTCAAGGAGTGCACAGAAATACAAATTGTAAACTCAAGGAGTATTCCTGTGAGCAGGAAATCAATGTTTAGGGGCCCAAATGCTGACTACAAGATATTTTCAGAGTTATTTATGGAGTCATAGATTAAGAGAGGTTAAGTGGAGAATAGGACTTTTTAGTTTAAAATGCTTTATTATCACTCACATATTCTCCACTCTGGGGCCTCCCTTTCCTGTGGCAAGTATAAATTTAAAAACAAGGTTTGTTTGCTTAGACTGTGGTTTTCTACTATTAGAATACCATAGACTGGATAACTTATGATGAAAGGAAAATTTTGGTTTATAGTTCTAAAGGCTGAAGTATCCAAGCGCTAACACAGCAAGCCTTCTTGCTATGACATTCCATGGTAGAAAGGCAAACAGAGGCTACGGGATGGAGAAAATAGGACCAAGCTTGTCCTTTTATAAGAGACTCACTCCCATGATAATAACATTAATATTCAAGAAGGCAGAAAGAGTTCTCATGGCCCTATTTCCTATCATTAGGTCCCACATCCCAACACTGTTGCATTGAGAACTGAGTTTTCAACACATGCTTTTGCAAAGAAACATTCAAACTATAGCATTGACAAATAGAACATAAAAATTAACAATTAAAAAACATCTCTGAGCCAGGCGTGGTGGCGCACGCTTGTAATCCCAGCATTCGGGAGACTGAGACCGGAGGATCCGGGTTCGCGGCCAGCCTCAGCTACCTAGTGAGGCACTACGCAACTTAGTGAGACGCGGTTTCAAAATAAAGAATAAAAAATAGGGCTGGGGATATAGCTCGGAGGTAGAATGCCTCTGAGTTCAATCCCCAGTACCGCAAAAAAAAAAAAAAAAAAAAAAAAAAAATCTCTGAATCGGAAACATTTTAACAATCTTAATTATCTCTGTTGCCAATGCATGCACTAATTGGTTGTTTTATGTCAAGCTAGTGTGTATATCAGATGACGTCTATTTATAAATTCTGTCCATTAATCTCTTAGTTGAAATAACATGTATATCTGAAATAACATTTAAATCATTTTAAATTTAATATGCTTTTCAATTCTGAATAATAATTCAATCTTATTGCTTTAAAAAGTTTTCTTTTTACTCTTTTTAATTTAAACGAACTTCTCTTTTGATTATAATAAGAAAAATCTATTTAGTGTCAAGACAAAATCAAATTCAGGATGCATAAAATGAATAAAATATATTCAATTTGTTATGGCAAAATTAATTTCCCATGGTATGAAATTTTAGAAAGCATTAAACTGAGAGTATAAAACTAGCATTTTGATCACTCTTTTCTACAATTGTTTTAATTTCTCCAATATATATGTCCCAAATTATTCTCTTTTGGATTCCATTTATTTTAAAACAGTAATTGTAATGTAATTAGAAAAGACAAATAAATTGTTTACTATAATTTTTATTATTTTATAGGTGGATAATTTTGAAGTTCAGTGGGAATATTAAATTTAACACTTATTAGTATTAAATAAAATCTTATTATTTAAATTAAAGTTGAAGTCTTGACATTTAAACACAAAATGGGAAGTAAAGATGTTTGTAATAATAATCCTACCCACAAGATATTACCAATAAGTACTTTAGTAGAAATGAATCAGAAAAAAAAAATGTCACTACTCAAGAGTTCTGCATTAGGTGAAGGAATAGTGATATTCATTCTTAAGCACTGATTACCTCAATATCCCAGAGTTATCTTGTTAGTTTAGTTTGGCTTGTTAATGAGGTAATGTTGTCCCCAATCTACTTCATAACTTCTTATTCTCCTGAAGTTGTAACAAACAAGCCCAGTCTGCATGTCCTATCTGAATGAATAGAACGAACTGAAGCATGTTGTCATTGTGAGGCCACATTCTGTGGCTCAATATCATATCATACTTAAATTTGTGCACTCTATTGAGATACATGTTTCTAAATCTTCTGAGGACCAACTACTTTATGCAGTATTGTTCTCAACTTTTTATCAACAGCTTTATACAACTGCCTGGAAAAACACCTAGCTCTACTTATTTCTTGAATGTGGTATTGCTACTAAAATCCTTCTTAAGTGTATTAGAACCCTTAAGATAATTCTCATGGATTCAGTGTTTTTATGCCTTCTGACTTGTCTTTTTAATGTAAATTATTTGCCTCATGTTTTCCAAGTATTGCATCTTGTAAAATCATGTTTTTTTGCTATTTTAACTATTGAATGTCTATAAAGTATCTTAGGTCTGAGATTCAGGTGTCACCTACTAATTTCTATTTTCCCATGGGTATAACTTCTGGTAACTAGCTGTATTCTAAAGCTAGAACTTTTGTTTTGTTTTGAGAGTAGAGATAAACTTAGAATGTTAAACTCTCAAGCACATTCAATTTGTTTTCATGTTGCAGAATGCACTTGGACAAAATCCATGCAGATACTGATATATAAAAATCCATGCAGATACTGATATATATATATACTGATATATATATATCAGTATCTGCATGGATTTTGTCCAAGTGCAATCAATCCTTGATTATGCATACGTATGCATTCCAAGTTTATGAAAAATAAAATAACTGTTTCTTTTAAAATGCCTTTTTAAACATGAGCAAGGAGATACACACACACACACAAACACACACACAGAGAGAGAGAGAGAGAGAGAGAGAGAGAAGGAGAGAGTATTTACCATAGTCTTATAAATTTCAGTGCATATTCTGTGAGCTTATCATATGAATAAAAAATTAGTCGATGAACAATTTTCTGTACTGTAGGAAAATATCTATAAAATAAACTGAATAATTATCATGAACTTCAACAAAACAATAAAAATGACAGTGTAAGCTTTGGACAATCTACTCTTTTTACAATTCACAATCTTAATGTACTTTAGTTTTATTTTTCTACCAGATAATAGGAATCCAATCAGAAACCTTGGTAGGTATTTCAAACACATTACATTTAATACAGATAATTGACTATACAAATACTGGTTGTGGAAAAAAACAGAGGAAGTAGAAGAATCTCAGGATTAACCAGCCTGAAGCAAGCTAAATCACTGGTGTTGGAGAAATAGAGAAAATGAGAGGGTCTCTTTTAGGAGTTTTGAGTGATCCTAGTTAATCAGCTTCCCCAGGTGTTACTTTTCCCCTCCAGTCCAATTTGTGTCAAAGATGAACTTAGACAACATCTCTTGTTCAGATGATTTATTCTGGCAGCACTCTCAGGACACAGGTAGCAGGAGCAACCCAGGGGCACAAGCCAGATACAGCTGGAGATCAGATGAACACCTGGCCAAGTGTCTCCATCAGGAGATCATTCTCAGAGTTTGGGGATCCTTCCTCCATTCTAATCTTTGTATTCAGTCAGGATCAATAACCAGATTTTTCTTTCATAGAGTAAATATAAGCTATTCTTTTAAAGATAAGCTTTGTTTTAAGGTTCATAAGGGTTGCATCTTTGCTGATATGGTTTGTCTACTGGAAATTCCTGGGTAAGTCAGCATCATACTGCCAAGTGACACATAACGTGAGCCCTGATAAATGCCCTATTTGCCTTATGACTACCCTTAATCTTATAAGCCATGGTATGTCTCTGATGGCATATTACAATGGGCTTTTTACAACTTTGTGTGGGGGTATGTTTGCCTACTGTTTGGATGTAAGGGGGAGTTAGGGCAGTGTTCAGAATCATGGAGTGCTAGGCATCTCATGTTTGCTTCTGAAATTACTGAGATCACCAAAGCTGGCATATATAGCTAAACTGGTGCTAGGAGTACAGAAGAAAAATCTGCAGCCTAAGAACAGTAAGCCACACCCCTTCTTCCTCTTCCTATCTTTCAGTCATTTGCCAATGGCCTCCATGATTAGATGTTAAGAGGAAGCCAGCTAAATGGCCATTTGAAGATGTGCGGTGCAGAATCCCTGGCCCCATATCACCAGGCAAAGTACTGGGGGGAGTGCTAAAAAGGCAATATGTGAATAGCCAATATATAATCAATAGGCATAAAATCTGTGTAAAAAATGACAAATGTGTTTTAAAAACATAATCTATCTTTCCATATATACTGTATATAAATTCCATCTCCTTTACTGGAGATGGAAACCATATATGTTACTGCCTCACAACTTTCTCATGCACCAAAACAAAAATCTCCAGTAAAATAAACAATTTCCTATTCTCATTCCCCTTCCTACAGCAGTATATTTTAGAGGTACATACAAAATCTATATTCCCTGTTTTTCGTTTTTGTTTTTGTTTGTTTTGTCTGATGCACTGAGACATGTACTTTCTATTCTGGCTGATACCTAAGAAATGTGCTAGCATCATCCAGAAAACTATTATACTTCAAAACAACCAGGTAGTAAGGAGGCTGGAATATACATGTCGCATTTTTTTTTTTTTTTTTACTAATTGTAATTTGTATTATGAAGGATGTAATGGCTTGTCAGTTATCACTGTTCATTTCTTGTAACATATTATGGAGTAAAGTATAGCAAATCTCCATTAAATAAAGTACTACTCTGAGAAAGTAAGAGAACTTAAACATTTTGGATAACCATTTCTACTAAATTAAAGGATCAAATAAGTTGTTTATTTTTGCTGAAGAGTTATTCACATTATAAAGTGTCTCTTATCCCACTGCCTTCAAACATTAGTGTCCTGTTACATTATTCATACCTAGCAGCATTTCAACACATTAGCAGTTTAAGTAAAAATAAAATGGATTTTTATAAATATTCCAAACACTTTGGTTACACTTCTGGAGAAGACTTGTCCATATTATAGATAATGAGATTTTGCTGCCATCTTCTGATGGAAATACTTTATGAGGAAAACAAAATGTTTAGAAAATATTCAAAGGAAATTCTTACAACATATATTCTTTTGTTGGGGCTAGCATGCTAGAGGAACATATGGAAATAAGTGATGTTAGCAACACATCTTTCACGTCCTTAATGCTCCATTTTATCCAACATCTTAATACCATGATATCTGATGCCTCTTTTTGTGAGGGTGGGGAATGGGTGGGGAGAGAATTATCAAACAAGAGGTTCAATATCCCCTCTGAGATACTGGTATATAGGTAATTGGCAATACTTGGTTATGTTCTCTCTTAAATTGGTAAATTTAAGTGTTGCACAAAATGATCCATAGCTTTGCCTAACTTCAGAAGTTATCAGTGGAATTTTCATCTTGAGGTCAGTATGTAAATTAAACACTAATACAATGACCTTTAGTTTTATTGGTCTTATTCTAAACCAAAATACTTTTTAACTTCCTTTCTTTTTTCATTTTGTTTTTATTTTTTCTTGTGGTACTTTTATTTCTACATTGCAATTATACATCATAGTGTGTTCAAAATAGCAGAAACAATGGAAAACAAACTATCAGACCAATGCATATGTATCTGTGTTTATAGCTGCACAATTCACAATTGACAAACTGTGGAAACAGCTAAGATGTCCATCGACAGATGAATGGATTACAAAACTATGGGATATGTACACAAAGGAATTTTACTCAGTCATAAAGAAGAACAAAATCATGTTATTTTCAGGGAAATGGATAGAACTGAAAAACATTATGTTAAGTGATATTAATCAGTCACAAAAAGTAAAAAAAAAAAAAATGTATCCTCTCCCTAATATACAGAAGCCAGAAAGAAAGAGGGTCATAAGAGGGACTCCAGACAAAGAAGGAGAAGCTTAAATGAGCAAATAAGGTGACTTAACTGAAGGTGATGGATGGGGAAGGAAACACCCTAATGCACATGATGTACATTCATAAACATCAAAATCAATCACTAAACTGAACATGAGAAGGAAGGAGGGAGGAGGGGATGGAGTGGGAATTCGGGAAGGGTTAAATGAGAGATGTATGCATGTATGCCTCTACCAGCTTATATGTAACAAAGATGTATGATTACAATGCACCACTAACAAAAAAAAAATAGTACAAACATACATGCACACATACCTTGGTGTATTTCCCTCCACATTCTACCATTTCTCTAACATAGTGATACCTTCTTATAAGGACATAATATTTGAGCAATTTCTTTCCTCAAGCATCCTTTTTTCTCTCCTCAATGCCCTCTCCCAATCCCTTTTCACTATTCTACTGTTCTCCTTCCTCACTAATCTGAAGTTCCTTTTGTTTCCCATTTCTCTCTAGCTTCCACATATGAGACAATGCATAAAATATTTTAATCTTTTAAAGATTAAAATATTTCACTGGTTGATTTCACTTTGCATAATATTCCCTGTTTCCATACATTTTCCCGAAAGTGACATAATTTTGTTCTTCTTTATGCCTTAGTAAAGTTCCATTGTGTATATATGCCACACTTTCTTTATTTGTTCATCTGTTGATGACACATAGGTTAGCTCCATAATTTGGCTATTGTGAACTGTGCAAGAATTAAATTAAGAATAACATAATGATGCATATACGCCACATGTTTATTGCAATATATTTCTTTTTCTTTTTAAATAGAGTATGAGACAATGATTACTGAGATATTAGCCTTTCATTTTTCAGATGATTAAAGTGGAATATAACTCTCAATTAGGCCATGAGCTTATAGTGCAATTTATTCTGGAACACTTGGGGCACTCAAAATAAGTACAAGATTTCCAAATTGCCACGTGTAGGCCATCATGCCAGTGAACTCCTGAATAATCTTCTGGGGTGAAAAACCAGTGGAATTTCCCTCTTTCACTTCCCTAATTTTTTCCTCTAATTTTGCAGTTGCAGATTGAGATAAAGTTTATTTGTGCAGAGTATAATTGAATCCTAAAACATGGGATCAGATGATTCCAAGGTTTTATGCTCACTACTTTTGAACATGTTTTTCAATGAAATAAGCACTTTAGAGTGAAACTATATGTAAATCTCATCATAAAAGTTAAAAATTCCCTTCTTAGGTACCTTATTTTTTTTATCAGCTTTACCACTGCTTCTTCTTCTATAATGTCCCATAATCTCCAAAACCTTTCTTAACCCCTCTTTGATACTGAATATTACTTTAGAAAATACCTACTGATTTAAATTTAATTGTGAAAGACATATGGCTCATGGATATTCTTTTTAGGTATATTTTTTACTTAAAATATTTTGATATTTTAATGATTTTCCTCTAAATATGAGGATTAGCTGCTTATTCTCATTAACATAGCACAGCCCTTTCTTATTCTAAGAAAGTAAAGCCAAGCAAATAGTGGTGTCTAAAATATCCTGAACTTTTGTTTAAAGGACAAAAAAGTACCATAGATAATTCACAGGAAATGCATTAATTTAACTGATAGACCTTCTCATGAGTGACCTGGGCATGGTGAGTTGTGCTGGAGGTCTTTGTTATGATACTCAAGCTGTATAACTATGTGTACAATTTATACGGGGATTCTGCTTAACATAGGTTTCTGAAGTTTCTCTTAGGTTGCTCAATTAACTGATTCTTCAGGTAGATTTTTATACTGCATTGGCTTCTGAGTTCTTAGTCCCACAGAGAACACCACCAGGGAAGACAAGAGAATTTCTCTTTGTCCTCTATGTGTTTCTATCTGATCTAGTCAGATTCTGAGCTCACTGTCCCTCCTTTCCCTCTTAACAATTCCACAATCACTTCTATTTCTATGTATTCAGTGTCCCAAATATGCTCACAATTATACTTCCTTCCTGGTCTGCTCAGTACCCCTACCATATTTTTTGTTTTGTTTTGTTTTGTTTTTCATTGGGAATTGAATTCAGAGGCATTCTAGCTCTGAGCTACACTCCCAGACCTTATTAGTTTTTATTTTGAAACAAGATCTCAACAAGTTGATGCAGGTCTCACTAAATTGCTGTGATCCTCCTGTCTCAGCCTTATAAGTACTCAATTAGAGACATATGCCACCACACCTGGTGACCCTTGCCTTCTTAAAAGTTGCACTTGCATGTTTTACATTTACCTTAACCCTGACACAAACAAAACCCAACTCAAGATCTCCCTTCTAAGACTTTTCCTTCTACAATACCTCCAATTTAAATAAATTGCCTCATTATCCATGTAGAAAATGCAGAATCAGCTTTACTACTTTACCCTTTCCCTCCAAAAGTGCACATTAATATGTGTTTACTGCCACCATCTCTAGATGCCAGCCTTGTTTCTTATCATATGACTTCCATCTTCCAGTTGCTTGTGCCCATCTCATTTGCTCCTCCCTGATCCACTCTGCTTCTTTCTGGATGGTGACTCTGGAGAGTGTCTTAAACACAGTTATGGTAAAGTTATGTCCATCCTAAAAATCCTCCCAAGCTTTTCTATTGTTTGAGAAATATATTTCTCCTAAAATTAATGACAACTTACTGGTAACTTGTAAAGGCTGATGGGCTGATCCTGTCAAGAAAGCTGAGATTGACAGGTTCTCTGGATAACTAACTCTGCATGTATATATATATATATATATATATATTTATTTATTTATTTATTTATTTATTTTATCCATTTTGCTGCTTGCCTTTTATCTTTTAAAAACTTCCCTTGCTTTTGAGTTCTTGGAAGATGGAGATTTGAAACAAAGTGCTTCTCTATCTTCATTCAAAGCTGGCTTTGAATAATATTTATTTTCCTGTCAATTTGACTCCTAGTATTAATGGAGCTGACAAGTGGCAGACCCTGGTCTCTTACCTCATGGGCATCAGTTCTGTCTGATAAAACTTGGAGGAGGTATGATTACCACCACCAGGCTCCCCCACCCCTCTGTTTCTCCTCTTTTGGGCACATTCTGGATTTTCTTCATTGAACAGGCCATACTTTCTCACTTGAGGGTCTACCAGTGCACACATTCTGACTAGAACAGTATATTCTTGCATATGATTAGTGTCTACTTATTCTTTATTTCCAGCAGAAAGATGTATGGGAGATAGGTATCCCCAGAAGAAGGCCCCAAGAAATTTGTGGAGAGAATGGAAAACTACTCACAAACAATGAGATCATTGACATACTTGATGGAAAAAACATTTTTAGTATTTGTCAGTGGATGCACAGAGATCTATTTAGAAAAGTAAGAAGTATGCACATATTTAAGGGTGAATACAGGCCATCTTGTCAGTGGGCAATGCATTTCTGTGGTTACATGATTTTCATGTAAGTGTCGAATCCAGAGGGAAACACACCAAGACCTATGTGCATGCATGTTTATATAACTTCAAATCTCACTATGATGTATAATTAAAATACACAAATAAAAGTAGTAAAATACAGAAAACTTAGCTGGGTATGGTGGAGAATGCTGGTAATCCTAGTACTTGTGAGGATGAGATAGGGAAGATTGCAAGTTGAAAGCCAGCCTTAGCAATGTATCAAGGCCCTTTGCAACTTAGCAAGCCTGATTCAAACAATTAAATAGTGTTGTGGGTGTAGCTCAGAGGCAGAGTTTCCCTGGGTTCAATCCCCAGTTTCACACAAAAAAGTAAATAAATAAATAGAAGTAAAATGTTATATTTAAAAGTTATCTTCTGGCTTATATTTTTTTAGATCTTTTATGATCTGGCAATGTCATTTGCTAATATTTCACAGTTTATGTTATTTGCTAACATTTCACAGTTTATGTCATTTGCTAATATTTCACAGTTTATGCTAAATTCTAAACTTCCTCCATTTTCTCACCTAAATTATTTTCAATGTATTATTATTATTATTATTATTATTATTATTATTATTATTATTTTATTTGTGTGTGTGATACTGGGGTTTAAATCTAGCGGCATTCTGCCACCGATCTATACCCTCAGCCTTATTTTATTTTTCTATTTTGAAACAGAGTCTCACTAAGTTGCAGAGGTCCTCACTAAATTGCCGAGGCTAGCCATGAACCTGCAATCCTCCTATCTCAGTCTTCCAAGTACTGGGATTATAAGCATGTGCCACCACACTCAGCTCATTATTATTATTAAGAATTATTTTTTGGTACTTGGATTAAACCCAGGGATACTCTATCACTATCTACAGCTTCAGCCAAATTTATTCAATTTTTTTTTTGAAATAAGGTCTGGCTAAATTGCTGAGTCTAGACTAGAACTTGCAAACCTTCTGTCGGAGCTTTGCAAGTAGAGTCATGCACCACCACACCTGATTTATCTGCCAGGATTTAAACACTTTGCTTAGTTTTTCTTAATTTTCAAACAAAATTTTTAAAACTATCATGCCAAAGCCTTTGAAAAGATACTATGTTACTCTGTAAACATCTGCAATGTTGATAAAAATGCATTCATGTTATCCACAAAATTACTTTTCTTAGATGTCTTTTGAGAAACACTTTATTTTTCTTTCTCTATGAATTTAGTTTGATTATTTTGTTAACATTTTCTTTTCTATGTATTTTATTTACCAAATTACTATGGAATGCCTAAAATCAATTATATCTGTTACTAATAAAAATAATAAGAAATATTTTACATGGTTCTATGAGAATGACTAGTTTTGCTTATATCAATTAAAATGTTAAGCTGCTTGGATCAATTTGTAACCAGAAAATACACACAAAAGCTATGAGATAAGCTATCTATTAATAAGAAAACTCTTGATACTGCAAATTAGGGAATCATTCACATTTCAGTAATGAGCTTTACAAAATTAGACTAAAATTCAGATAATAAAAATAGCAGGATATGTGTAATATCCTGTGATTACAGCTAAAACATGTTTGGGAAACCTATTATGAGATTAAAATTTAATGTTTACATATTATAATATGAATTTGTGCAAACATCTGAAAATCAGTCTTAGTCCTCAACAGATAATGACAAACTTAGGCAAATAAATCACATCTTGTGTGTGTGTGTGTGTGTGTGTGTGTGTGTGTGTGTGTGTGTGTCTGGTACAGGGGATTGGAACTGTGATCATTCTACCTCCAAGCTAAATTCCATCTCTTTTTACTTTTTGTTTTAAAACAGGGCCTTACTAGGTTGTTGAGATTCTCACTATGCTCCTGAAGCTGTCTTCAAACCTGTGATCCTCCTTTCTCACCCACTCCAAGTACTGGGGTTACAGGATTGTGCCACCATGCCCATCTTAATCACATCTTATAAAACAGAAATTGCATTGTTTATTAAGAAATAAAAACTTTAAATATATCAGTGTTCACATGGTGACAACACTCTGCAACACGCTGTAGATAAGATAGTTTACCAAGAACCTTAAATACATAAACATGTACAACCAAATGATATATATATATATTTGGATTATTTTTAGTATTTTAAGTAAACATGAAATATAATTCAGAAAACACAGTTTTTATTCCCATGATTTCATCCACATTAAACTATGAACTAGATTAATGCATTTTTATATTATGCTTCTTAATACAGCGTTTAGAGATACATATTGGTGCTCTGGCAGTAGTTCATGCTTGTATATTACCCTAAGTTATTTAATTTCATATAAAGGTCATTCTACTGTTCAATTTTTGTTTCCAATTAAGAGCTATCATAATGCTGCCATGAATATTTTTGCACATAAAATGTTTGTAAAATGTGCATCTAATTATCACCTAGTAGAGCAATTGCTGTGTTATAATGAATGCATATATTCAGTTATATTCCAAACTGGTTGTCCACATCCCTATACCAGTAGTGAGAATTTTAGTTGCTCTGTAACTGCTTCTCCATCTTAGTCCTTCTAGTGAATGGGATGTAGCATAATATTGTGGTTATAATTTGCATTTCCCAGATGACTAATAATTTGATCATCATGAAATATTACATGTGTGTATTTGAATATTGTATGTGTCTGTTCAAATTAACAGTAATTTTTGTTGGTTTTAATATATACATGCATGTGTGTGTATGTATGTATATAATATGTATTACAAGGAGCCCATGATATCATATCTTGACATATCATATCACCGTCTTTTGTATGTGTGGTATTCAAGATTAAAACCAGGGTCATTCTACATCTGAGGTACAATATTAGCCCTTTGTATTTTTTATTTTAAAGCAGGGTTTGCTAAATTACCCATGCTTCCCTCAAGCCTGCTCTACTCCTATCTCAACCTCCCAAGTACTAAGATTACAGGCATGTGCCACCCAAACTGGCTTATTATATCATTCTTTAAATATTGTGCACTATTTTAGTATTGCAGATTGAACCCATGGACATTCTATATCTCTGAGTTATAGTCCCAGTGTGTGCATAATTAATTAATTAATTTAGAAAGAGGGTCTAAGTTACTAAGAAACTTTCTAAGTTGCTGAAGCTGACCCCAAACTTGTGATTCTCCTGTCTCAGCTTCCTAAGTATTGTGATTACAGGCTTGCACCACCACATGTGGCTTAGTATATTTTGATTAACATAGTTAATATTTTAATGTTAACCTAAATGGTAGTTCTCTCTGTGTGTGTATGTGTGCGTGTGTGCACACTTGCATTCTATGTAAATGTTTTCTGATCAAATACAAAGGAGATTTTATTAATTTCCTCTTGTATTAATTTCAAAATTTTGGTGGTTTAATTTTCCACATGTAGATCCACCATCTACCCTGTATTGATTCTTATATATTGTGGAAAAAATTTATTTTCATGATACATTTAAAAATATGATTCCAAATAAGTTTTTAACTCTGTACTCTCCCTATCTATTTGATGCAATATGTTAGCCACATTTGTGTCTATAGATAATTATTTCTGTACTCTGTTCTGTTTCATTGATATTTAAGACTATTTTTGTGACAGTATCACATTATTTGTAATTGCTATTACTCTAAAAATTAATCTTGTTTTCTGACTAAGTAAAATTTCCTAACTTGCTCTTCTCCAAGAGTATCTTGATTGTTTTAATTTTTCCTCCAGATTACAAAATTGGCTTATATATTTCCAAAAATTATTGACAGATATTGAACAATCATCCGCAAAACTAACTGTACTTTCCCATCTTTGAACATGAAGCATTGTTTCTTTCTTATGGATCATTCAAATATTCTTGTGATAATATTTTAAACTTCTCTTGTATAAGCATTAGAGATATTTGTATTATGTTCCTTCTTCAGCATCTCACTTTTTATTCTATTTAAATGTTATTTTGAATTTTTGTGTGTATTCAATTGCTACTGATTTTATATGGAACATCCTAAACTTGCTTGTAAATATTATGTTTAATGTTTTGAATGTTCTACATTTGTATATACTTTATGTGATATAGAATAGATAAAATAATTATTTAATGTTTTAGTTTTGCTTTGTCTGTTATAATTAGGTGCCCCATATTTGATGGCTAAAACAACAAAAATGTACTTTTTTACATTTCCATAAATCTAGAAGTTAGAAATTCAAGACCAAGTTTTCAGCAGCTTAGGTTCGTTTGGAGAGTTATGAGGAAAGACTTTTCGCATCTTCATGGTCAGATGGTGTTCTTACTATATATTTATGTAATTTTCTCTCTTCATATGTCTGTTTTAAATTTTCCTTTCCTTATAAGGACACCAGCCATACTGAATTGAGACCCATTCACATTACCTCATTTTAAATTAATTACCTCTTTGGATACCCTGTGTCCAAATATCAAGTTCCAAATCACAAGAAGCAAAAGATTTCAACATATGAGATTTGAGTGGAAAGGGAAAACAATTCATTCAAAAGCAAAGATTTTTTTCTGATTCTTATACATTTTATACATTTAAAATGTTACATTGAACCCAATAGAAATGGTGAAGGGCCCATTACTTTTTTTATCAGAACGGAGAGTAAAATCTATCAACCTTTTGCCATCATATTCAATACTTGCTATAAAATTTTATGAGTTATGTAAGTAATAGCTCACATGTCTCTAGAAGATTCTTTTGTTTCTAGTTTTTTTTTTAAATACTTCCATTGATATTAAATACTAATAAAATCCCCTGGCTCCCCCTCCCCTTTCTGTCCCAATACAGGGTAATGAGATTGACATTGGTAATTCTCGCTTATATACATAAACCATGGAAATTATTCCTTCATTGATCCTTCCTCTCCCTCCTCTAGACCATATTTCTGGCTCTACTGGACTTTCTCCTCCACTATCTGACATCCCTCTATAATCTCATTTACTCCCTTGTTTCTGCATTTGAGAGAAAACATATGACCTTTCACTTTCGGTGACTGTTTAATCTCACCTAACATAATGTTCTCCAGGTTTATTCATTTTCCTTCAAATAACATTATTTTGTTCTTTATTGCTGTGTAGAATTCCATTGTGTGTATATTTCATAATTTTTAATCCTTTCATCTGTTGATGAACACCTAAGTTGGTTCCATAATTTGGCAATTGTGAATGAATTGTGCTGCTATAAACATAGATATGCATATATTACTATAATTCTCTGATTTCAGTCCTTTTGGAAAGATACCAAAGAGTGAATTTTTTATTATGTGAGACTACCACTCAACAATAAAGAATATATAAAAATAAAATGAATAAATGACAATTTTAAAAACATTTATTATGAATGAAATTAAATTGTTATAATTACTTCATTGTGTTGATAATTCAGCTAATGAGATGATTTATATTTTTCTTATAAAAAGTTCTATAAACCTAAATCTTAAAAATAAATATAAATCCAGCTGGGCGTGGTGGCGCACGCTTGTAATCCCAGCATTTGGGAGGCTGAGACCGGAGGATCCGGGTTCGAGGCCAGCCTCAGCTACTTACTGAGGCACTCCACAACTTAGCGAGACCCGGCTTCAAAATAAAAAGAATAAAAAACAAATAGGATTACAAAACTATGGGATATATACACAATGGAATTTTACTCAGCCATAAAGAAGAACAAAATCATGTTCTTTGCAGGGAAATGGATGCAACTGGAAAACATTATGTTAAGTGAGATTAGCCAGTCACAAAGAGTAAAGAAGCATATGTTCTCCCTAATATGCAGATGCTAGGGAGAAGATGGGGCATAAGAGGGTCT